>CAXKVI010000470.1:0-30278 GCA_964058755.1 Campiglossa producta | reverse complement strand
TGCCGAAAAATGGTGCTTTGGACTCTTTGAAAGTCTGGCTGGATAAACAAAATATCAGCCCGTTAATCGCCAACGCTTTATTTGACTTAACCTCTACGTGCATAAATCTATCGTTTTTCCAGTTTAGAGGCAATTATTACGAACAAACAAAAGGCTTGCCAATGGGCCTAAGCATAAGTCCCTTTCTATGCAATTTGTTCATGAACACTTTTGAAGAGCAATTGATTCACAGCGCCCTTTTCCCACGCTTCTACTGCAGATACGTTGACGATTGTTTTATTATTATTGAGAGGGAAAAAATAGAAGAAACCCTGCTTCTATTTAATTCAAAGAATTGTGCAATACAGTTCACATGTGAATATGAATGTAATAAGGAGCTACCATTCTTGGACCTAAAAATAAAACGCGATATCAATGGAAATATCGAATTCGATATATATAGGAAGCCGACGTCGACTGATCGATTTATCCCGATAGAGTCCAATCACCATTATTCACACAAATTAGCGGCTTTCAACTCCATGGCGCATCGTCTTGTGAATGTGCCGCTCAGTTACTCTGCATACAAAAATGAGAAAGAGAAAATTATGAGCATCGCAAAAAGAAATGGTTATAGCTCTAGCTGTATATTGCAAATAATTAAAAAGCACCACAACAAAAAGGAACGAAGGGAGAGTAGTTCCTTTTTTGACACAGTGGGCGAGAATAATAAAAACACCTGGTGCAGCATGACCTATGATGCAAACAACTTTAACGTTTTACAAAAACTTTATAAGCAGGTAAATGTAAAGTTGGCCCCAAAAACAACAACAAAATTAAAATCTTTACTAAAATCCTCGAAAGATAAATGTGAAAATTTAGACAAACCTGGCGTATATCTGATAACATGTTCGCAAATAAACGACGATGGAAACATTTGCGGCGCAAAATACATTGGCCAGTCGACCCGCACGGTACGAATCAGGTTAAATGAGCATATAAAATATATAAAGAATATTGACCCGAGAAGTGGAATCGCTGAGCATGCTCTATCGAATAAGCATCCAATAAGTGAAGACGATTGCAAATTAATAAAGTCAGAAACTAATAACAGCAGGTTAAATATATTAGAATCTTTACATATATATGTAAACAAAAATGACTCGGTAAATCGTGATACAGGCCCACTGTATTCGAGTCTCTTCACTGCTCTTCAATAATATTTTGGTTCCGTTTTTGATATACATATGTACATACAGACATGCATAATTACTTTGTATTTTGTTCTTGTAAACTTTGTTTTGGTTTTTTTAACTTGTTACATTGTATTAGCTTTCTTAAAAGTTTGTATGTTTGATTTAGTTAGGCTTACTTTGTTTATTTTTATTTTGCTTTGGTTAGTTGATCGTAGCAACTGATGATGACGCAAGGTGTGTGTCGAAACAATTGTTTTGCCTAAAGAATTTAATAAAGACAAAAACAATTAAACATTGTTAAATATAAACGACTTTAAGGTGTTTCAATTTCCTTTTATAAAAATTTTCTGTAAAAATTCAACATGGCTATAAAACGTTTTAAGTGCTTAGCCACTGTTGGTTTGGGAAAATCTAATAATGACACTTTTTCTGGCAAGGGTTTAATGCCCTGGGT
This sequence comes from Campiglossa producta, assembly GCA_964058755.1. Lineage (NCBI taxonomy): Eukaryota > Metazoa > Arthropoda > Insecta > Diptera > Tephritidae > Campiglossa > Campiglossa producta. The sequence continues at coordinate 28,649 of CAXKVI010000470.1, read as the reverse complement.
ATCTACGAGGTGGCCCAGGAATTTTATCTCTGCTTTGCCGAATTCGCATTTCGAAAAGTTGATGGAAAGATTGCTTTCGCATAATCGTTGAAATACTATGCGCAAGTGCTGTCGATGTTGCTCAATTGACTCCGATGCAATGCAAATATCGTCAATGTACGGAAAAACAAAATTGAGGCCCCGTAGGACTTCGTCTATAAGGCGCTGAAAGGTTTGTGCAGCGTTGCACAAACCGAAGGTCATGAATTGAAATTCGTATAACCCGAATGGTGTCGTGATTGCCGTTTTTGGGATGTCGTCGGGGTGGATGGGCACTTGGCGAAAGGCTTTTTGCAGGTCTATTTTAGAAAATATTTTCTCACCTTGCAAAATGTTGGTGAAATCCGTCAGGTAAGGTAATGGGTAGCGATCCGGAAGTGTGTGTGCGTTGAGCGCTCTATAGTCGTCCATGTTCCATCGGATTTTCTCACCATATGCAGTGGACTTGACCAGTTGCTGCTAGACGGACGACAAATTCCGGTTTTCAGTAAAAAATCGAATTCTGCTTTAGCGGCTTGCAACTTCTCGGGCGAAAGACGTCGTGGCCGCGAATATACTGGCTGGCCTGTTGTTTCTATGCGGTGGAAAACAGTTAAGGTCGTTGTAGATCCGTACGGTGCTAGCTTCGTGATGGTTGGGAACTGCGCCAAGATGTCTGCAAATTGATTTTGTTCTGTAAATGTTTTTATTGTTGCTGCAGTGCACTTCTTTGGTTCTCCAAGGCTAGTAGACAGAGAAGTCAAGTTGTCGATAATTTTGTTACGTCGCATATCGATAAGCAAATCATAAAACTTGATGAAGTCAGCGCCGATTATAGGTTGCGTGACGTCCGCTACCAGAAATGACCAAATAAACTCGCGGCGGAGGCCAAGATCTAGCTTAACACGCTTCTCCCCTATAACTTTTATGGCAGCACCGTTTGCTGCGAACAATTTTGTTGCTGTTGGGCGAATGTCGTATGATAACGTTGTGAGCGGAAGGACAGACACATCTGCTCCCGTATCAATAAGAAAAGTCGTATTTGATGATTTATCTCTTATCTGGAGACGAAAAACTGAGCATTCAGTGACGTAATTTTCGCTTGATGTCGCCACCGGCTTCTCTAGTCAATTTTGCGTGTCTGTTGTAATTGTTTGAACTGTGCGCTGCCGACGTCGACAAGGGCTGCGGCATTTGCGGGCATCGGAACCATATTTCTGATGATACCAGCATTCAGTGGAAGCTGATGATGCGCTTCTATTTCGTTCTTGTTGCTGCCGCGGTGCATTATTCGTGTTATCATTCGTGGAACCTGTTGGTCGAAAACGTGAACGAGAGCGGGAACGTGAGTGTGGCTGTGTATGTAATCGGTCGAATCGTTTGGACAAATCTTCAATGGCTGAACGAAGTTGATTTATTTCTGCTGCTTCGGATCGCACCTGTGCTACTTGATGAGGAGTAATTGCATCGATGATGGAGTCAGCTATTTTTGTGAATTCTGCTGCTGTACCAGACGAGGCAGCGATAACAGGTTGTGCGTACTCGGGTAAGCGTTTCGTCCAAAGTCCCTTGAGCGCAGCTTCTCCCAAAGTGGTGCCGGCAACTCGTTTCATTTCATAGTATAGCTCCGAAGGCTTTCGATCACCTAGAGGTAACTCCGATAGCAATCTATTTAGACGCCTTTGCTCACTGTCTGCGAAATGTTCAATAATTTTTGCTTTAACGTACGCGAATTTATCAGTTTGTGGCATTTCGGCAATGACTTGGGACAACTGACTAATAACCGAAGGGTCTAATGCTGCAAAAACCGTTGCTGCTTTTTGCTTGTCTGATGAAATTCCAGAGGCCGTAAACCAAAAGTCCATGGATGTGAACCATGCCTCTATGTTGGAACTAGACATTGCCGGAATAGGCAGGCGAGCGTAGATAGCAGATGCATGTCTTTCATTTGTTGTTCCTACTTCGTTGTTTTGTTGTTGCGAGTTCGTTGGCGGTGTACCAAGGCCGCTATCTCCCCAAGGCATTTTCGATGATGGAAAATTTTATGAAATCGCGTGATTTAATAGCGGGACTTTCAGCGGTACTTTGGTAGGGCTCCGTATGCGTGTACGTGTGTAGGGGTCACCAATGTGGGGCGATTTTTTTGACGCCACTACAAATCGTAGGAGGCTTACTTTGTTGAGCACTTTAAACTCCGTTTCGCAACAAATAAAAGAGTTTGTCTAATTATTTAATTCTAAGATCTTTAATGAATTTTATTTAATCCTCGAAATTAATATTTAGTTGAGGGCGTGCTTTACAAAAAGAATGTACAAAAGCGAATGAATAAAATACGTTCAATTCTGCTAACTGTAAGCATACAAAAACAAAAGAATACAAAGCAAAATATAATGTCAAAATGTGATGTGGTGGAAAGCTGCTTGTACAGGGTGCTCCACATACATAAAGCTTTGTTAACCTCGCCTGACATTTGCTACCTCAAAACTTTGCGTCCAACTTCAGAGGTATGCTACAATGAACGCCTTGACGCTTCTCTTTTATACATTTGTTTTCGTTATTTATTTCTTTGCATTCAGAGTGTTTTGGTTAATTTGTTAATTTAATAGAGAAAAAATGAATTAATTATTATTTCCTCTAACATTTTATTCTTTAATTAAAGCAAAGTCATCAACATCTGATTGTCAAAGCAAGCAAAGCAAGCAAAATTTGAGAGTTTGCCAAATTTCAACCTCACTTCAACTTTGAAGTCTCCAATTTGCCATGCTTGGTTTAAATACGTATACTGAACTTTTCTGTCAAAGTCAAAGTTTGAGGTAAAGCCAAAATAAAGTTTTATGTAACTGACCCTAAAGTTTCTCGTGTGTGGCGTGGTTGGCGCGCCGCTCGCCGAAAATAAAAATATTTAGATTTTTGACGAGCATGTGCGTGGTTGCCGAACAATGCATTGAAAGCAACAACAAAATTTCATTTTGTGTTGACTCTTGACCGGTAAACATCGCGCAACAGCAACAGCATCATCCGCGCTTTTACTAGGTCGAATTTTGACAATTTTGACATAAACTTATGTTCACACGCGTTATTAAAAACTAAAATATAAGAGAGTGCCAAAAAAAAACAATATAAAGGCTGAAAACCATTTAATTGCAAATTTTTTCACAGAATATTTGCTTTTGCACGTGCATTTTCCATACATCAAAATTTACTACTGTCACAATTTACCTTTTCGTTTGGCACAGCAAAATGGAAAATATGTGTACACAGTAGGAAATTGGTTCACCTCATTTTACTCGGGCAGAAAATCAAATGACACACAGCCTTAATAATAAGGCTGGTTTTCATTATGTTAAATGGTGTCATTATGTCAAATGGATTTTATCGAGATTTGGTTGCTTATGTGACGAATTCGATGATTCCTCGAATGTTTTCCCTGAGTTCGATCACTGTACGTCAAATAAAACACTTAGATTCTACTTAATAAATAGTACGCTTTATTCACTACTAAAAACCGTAGTACAATATCGCGGGTTAATTCACTGTTCAGTACTTCACTGTACAACACTTCAAAATAAACTGATTGATGTGCGTTGGCTTCTGCGCCTTTATATCCCTTAGCGGACTACAGCTTCACCACCTAGAAATGTCTACACATTTCTGGGTTATTCCTGCACCCTATTTTCGAAGCGTTTATCTATCGTCATCTCCTCTTTGTGCCACATTCGCAAATATGCGAGCTGCCTCTCCCTCTCTCGCTCTTACGTCATATACCTAAACAGCTGTAGTTGCCGTAGTGACGCTAGTGGTGGAAATACGCTAGTGGTGGGAGATGAGCGATTCTTTAGAATATTCGCTACACTGCCCTCCACCTAATTCTGATCGTCCCGATCAGACACATTTCCCGATCCAAACGTTACTAGCGTCTCCAGGGGAACCACCTTCATATTGTTCCGTGGCATTCTAACAGCCTGTATGCGGTAAACAACGTCGTTGATCCGTTGCACTGAACTTTTGGGGACACACCTTTCCTCCGTTGTGGCCCGTATAGCAATACTAAATCTCCTTCCAGGAAACCTTCCGATTCTATTGCTTTGTCGTACCTGGTTTTCATGTTTTTGCTTATAGTTCTGGGGAATGGACCAGCTTCATCCAAGGTAATCCTCTCAACCGGTGCATCTGAGTTGCACTGCCTCCTTCAACCATGACTCGCGGACCTCAGCACCTTTTCCATGCTGCACTCATCGCATTTGGCAATCCACTCCTTTACCGACTGACCGTAACCAACCCAATAAAATGTCTGCCTAATCCTCTCCAAGGTCTTCTTGACTCCTAGATGACCTCCACTTGGATCGTTATGCATTTCCCTGAGAACATCAGACACCCGCTTCCTTGGAACAACTATAAGCTTCCGAGCGCATTGACCATCCTCACTCTCCCATATTCGATGCAAACAACCGGATACCAATCGTAAACTGTTCCATTGCGCCCAATATGACTTGGCAGCAGGGCTTTCCGCTGACATTTCTTTTCTTGCTAGTCGTTCGTTTCGCTCAAGCCCTCGGATCACACATGCCAGATCTGAATCTTCCTGTTGACTTCTCCGAATATTCTTAAGCAGGCATTTGTCTTCTTGTGATTCAACTCTAATGAAACTCTTTTGGTGCAATACCCAATGTTGTGTCCAAAGATCAGAGGTACTTCTTGGCCATTGTATGTCATAACTCTATTTCTCACGTTCAATTCAATGTCTCTCTCAGCCGAGAAGTCGACGCCAATGATGACTTCGTCCACAATATCCGCTACTCCCTGGGCTAGCTTACTTTCACCAGTCACTGTCCGCAACTTTGCATCCTGCAATTGTGGACCAATGAGCTTGTCTCTGCGAATGTCCTTTTGGGGTTTGCATAAGCGGCTCGCTTCGTGTCTACATCCAGTATTCCATTTAGGAATCTTTGGATCTTTACCCTCCCGATGTATTCCACGGGTGCGTCTGCGTTCGCCAAATGAGCTAACCTCTCGATGTCCCATGCAAATTCCTGCAATGTCTCATTAGCCTTCTGGAAGCGACTCTGTAGCTCCATTTGATATATCTGCCTCCTATGCTCGCTACCGTAGCGTCTTTCAACGGCTCCCATCAACGCTTCATAGTTGTTTCTTTCAGCTTCCGGAATAGTCTGTAAGATTTCGGCTGCAGGTCCTTTCAATGCCAAAAATAAAGCAGCGACTTTGTCCTCAGCGCCCCAGTTGTTCACAGCTGCTGTCTTCTCAAATTATAGCTTAAATACCTGGAAGGGAACAGAACCGTCAAAGGATGGGGTTTTTATCTTGGGTGCGCTTGTTGAAACACTTGGACGATTCAGCTGCAACTCCTGGATATGTCTTCTTAACGCATCCACCTTGGATTCGACTTTCTCCTCAAGCTGTATTATTTTCCTGTCCTGCATTTTTAGCTGTGCTGACATACGTTCCTCCTGTGCCTCCAGCAGAGATGACATATAAGCCTTGTGTTCTTCCAATTGGGAGGAGATCTGTGATGATACCTGCGCCGACATTCGTGTCTCCTGTTGCTCCAGCTGAGATACCATGCAAGTTTTCTGTTCTTCAAACTTTGATGTTATATTCGTCGACATCTGAGCCAATACAGCCAAGAAAAGTTCTCTTTACCAACCACAAAAACAAATTTCTCGGCAATACACACAATAGCAGAAATTGAGAAAGCAATTCAGGTTTTAGGCGACGAAAATGCCAAGAAATGGCAAGAAACAAAGGAAGCAATAGGATTTTTCAGTTTAAGAGAAACATAAAAAACAACGCAACTGAAAAATTGATCTTAGAAACATATAACAAAAGAAAGACATTTCTGAACACACACAAAAACGATATAGTTGTCACAGACAAGGCGGCCACCGTGGTGAAGCGGTTAAGTGTGCGGTCTTCTACACCAAGTCGTGGCGGTTCGATGCCCGGCAAAAGTAACATCAAAAATTATTTAGAAAAAGAATTTTTCTAAACGGGGTCGCCCCTCGGCAGGTTTGGCAAACTCTTCGGGTGTATTTCTGCCATGAGAAGCTTCTCAGCAAAAAATTCATTTGCTTTGCAAGTGCCGTTCGTAGTCGGCAAAAAACTATAGGTCCCGCCAACTTGTAGGAAAACTCAAAAAGCAATACACCACAAGTTGGGAAGAGAAGATCGGCTAAAAATCTCGTTAGAGGTTATGATAACCTGTTGGTATATCGCCGCCATTAGTTTTTTTTTAATTTTATTTTTAGTTGTCACAGACGCGGATAAAGGCAACAAAACGGTAGTAATATACAAAAAAGATTATCGTGAAAAAGTGGGAGAGTTACTAGAAGACAAAAGCACGTCTAGAAAAATGTGAACCGATCCAACAACCGCGCTACAAAAGACAAAAAAATAAATTAGTAGATGGGCTTTATAAACAAAAACATATAACCGCCAAAGAGAAACAAAAATTATCATGCTCAGCACCTAGTGCACCCAGACTCTACGGGTTGCCTAACATACACAAGCCTAATATCCCCTTGCGCCCCATCTCATCTTCTATGAATGTACCATGTCATCAACTTTCGAAACATGTTGGAAATATAATACAAAACATAACGTCAGAAGAGTAAAACATCGGAAATGTTTTTAAACTAAAAGAGAAACTTATTGATTTACGAACCGACAAAGATGAAGTGTTGGTGTCTTTCGATGTCGAGTCATTATTCACGAATATTCCCACTAATCTTGCTATAAAAATAATAATGGATAAATGGGATAAAATAAAATCCATGACAAATATACCCAGATGCAAGTTCCAGGAAATTTTAAAATTTTGCTTACCCGACAATAACTATTTCATTTATAATAACGAAGTATATACCCAAACTTTTGGTATGCCAATGGGCAATCCCCTATCCCCGACAATAGCGGATATCATTTTAGACGATCTTTTAGATAAGACGCTAAATGAACTCAAAGAAAAACTTAAAATTGAAGTTAAATTTATAGTAAAATATGTTGATGATATTCTCGCAATAGTTAAACAAACAGACGTAGAAATAATACAAGAAACCCTAAATAATTACCATAACAAAATTAAATTCACCTTTGAAGTGGAAAACAATTACAGTATCCCATATCTGGATATGAGAATTTTTAAAAACAAAAACAATGGCAGTTTCTCTTTTGACTGGTACACAAAACCCCTATCATCAGGCCGTCTGATAAATTTTCATTCCTGTCAGCCAATGAAATACAAAATAAATACGGCAAAAAATCTAATAAACAAGGTATTAGAAATAAGTGACGAGCAGTACTGGAACAAAAACCTGCAGAAAATATACGAAATATTGAAAAACAACAACTACCCACACACCCTAATAAAAAATCTGCAAGAACAAGGAATAAGAGAAACACGCAATAGACATATCCAAACAACAACAAATAGAGAAAATCAAATAAAACAATATTTCGGTGTAACATACATTCCAAAACTCTCTCAAAGCATCGGCAAAACGGTAACCAAAAATAACCCAAACATAGCATTAGCTTACAAATCAAATTCTACATTAACTAATATATTCACACGTACAAAAAGTCCGATAAATAAACCTGAACAGCAAAATATGAAGTAACGTGTCAGGGCAAAGAAAATGAAACCTGCAACAGGGTATATATTGGTACCACGAAACGTATATGGGTGTGAGATTAAAAGAGCACGAAAGCGACATACAAAAAATGAGAAACTCAACTGCCTTATTACAACACATCATAACAAGTGGGCATAGAGCTGATATAGAAAATGCAAAAATAATAGACCGCAACAAATACGGAAGAGCACGATATACACTGGGGAGTTTAAGAATATTAGAAAAAAGAGAAAATACGGTAAACAAAAGAGAAGATACACAAAATATTGGACCCGCTTACATTTTATGTTTATAACTATAATTTAGTATGACGATGATACCAAGTAATGATGGTACACTGCACCAAATTTGGCGAATTTGAATGTGTCATTTCGAACCCGTTTACATTGGCAAATATGGTAAATTTGGAGTTTGGTTTGACGTTTTCTTTTATCTGTTTGACGTTTCCTTTAATCAATTTGACATTTCCTCATTTTCAGCGTGACTTTCTTTTTCATTTGATGAAAATAATATAAAATGAGTTTTACTTTAGAAAAAAGTTTAATTATTGCCCAATTGGATCACTTGAGCCAAATGAAGGTGGGCATAGAAGCGCTCACCGGATCTAGCATCCGGTATATGCAAAAGCGGCGGCGGATAAGAGCCAGGATAAGAGGTCTGCAAATCAAGTTGAACCTTCTGGTCCAGCAGAGTTTGGCACAGAAAAAAGCTCGGAAGCGATATTGGATGAAGGTATATAATTACGTTGAGTGATAGCATTCAGTACAAAGTTAAATTTTTTATAACTTTCAGCCCCGCCATATCACTTTTTGGGAACAAGAAATTCCCGACAGTAGTGACGAGTTTTTCAAAGAAAACTTAAGGATGACAAGGGAAACCTTTGCGGAGCTCGTACATTACATGCAAAACATCCAAAAACAAACTACAAATTTCAGGGAAACCATTCCGCTCGATAAACGGGTTGCTATAGCAGTATACTCTTTAGGATCTTCTGCAGAGTATAGGACAATAGCGAATCTTTTTGGAGTGTCAAAATCCACAGTGTGCAACATTTTGAAGGAGTTTTGTACAGAAGTATGGAAAGTGATGAAACCCATATACCTTAACAAGTATCCACTTACTGAGGATACTGTTCGTGACTGTGTTAATGGCTTTAATAAATTGGGATTTCCACAATGCATAAGCGCAGTGGGTAATTTTAGCCATTACACATTTATATTTCATGTTTGAAATTTTAATTTTTATGTAGACGGTTGCCATATTGAAATACGTCCCCGGTCAAGTGATGCTACCGATTATTACAATTACAAAGGTTGGTATTCCACAGTCCTACTTGCATCAGTTGACTACAGGTTGGTACTTACCTACTTAAGTTTTAAAAAGAATTATCAAAAATTATGTATTTCAGGTACAGGTTCATGTACGTAAATATAGGAGCTCCTGGACGTTGCAATGATTCGCAGATTTTTGAAAAATCGGCCTTGAAACAGCAGCACATGAACTCTATTCTAAAAGATTTGTCAGTTGAAATAAGTGGTGTTAACGTGCCAGTTGTGATGCTTGGAGATTCCGCTTTTCGGCTTTCTGACATCCTCATGAAACCATATCCCTACAGGGAAAGTGCTGGGGCACATGAAAATAACTATAACTATTGTCTATCGAAATGTAGAAGAGTAGTGGAGAATGGTTTCGGACACTATAAGGCGAGGTTTAGGAGAATCGGGAAAGGGCTAGATAACCGCATAGATAATGTTAACCTCATTATTAAAAGTGCATGCGTTTTGCATAACTTTTTAAATGAAAAAAGCGATGCAATCAACACGCATTGGCTGCAACAATTGCGGGAACAGGAACAAAGCCATAATCGCCCGCTGCCTCAGTGGACTGGTTCTGTTGCTGACAACGACCCTACTGCTGAAAACATCAGAGCAGCTATAGCTAGATCTTTGCGTAATAATATATCGACAGCCACACTGCAAAACCCTGTATGTTCAAATCCAAAAAGTTTTCAGGAGAGAGAAAAAACTATGATAATAACCTGCCCCTGCGGGTTAGGGGTTTAGAATATGCCCGAGGTAGGCATACCGGTCGTAAGAGGCGACTAATAAGCAGGTAGGTTTTGACGAGCTAACTCGATGGTTGATCTACGGATATGATGCCTCTCACCTCTCATTACCCATCTTCCCCTTTCTCACGGATGGAGGGATGACATGACCTGGAAGGTTCCACTGGTCATACCAAATCGCTACCCTGACAGTCGGGCAGTACCGCAAGGGAGTACCGCAGCGTACCGGGTTAAAACCGGCCAAGGACTGTCAATTTCGGCATCACTTCCCAAAACCTTCGGGGAGTGTTTTTGCTGTTAACAATAACAACAACAATATGATAATTTTATCATATGAATTGAAATAGTCACTTACAGGGTTTTACAGTGCGATATATATGTATATAAATATATATATAAATACATATATATTAGGGTAATTCAAAATTTAAACTTTCCCATCATTTTTTATTTTTTTCTAAACCTTTACCTTTTCTTTAATAACTTTGTCACATTAACATTTTGTAAAGTTGCATTTCTTTTACACCCTAATATACATGTATGTATATTCATATGTGTATTTAATTATAAGATTTGTCATTCCAGAGCCTGCAACAAGTGACGAAACTGAAGGAAGTGTTTTTTTTTTCATTTGTGCTCTAAATTTTTTTTGAGTCATAAGACTTTTCATAGGCCGGTTCACTAAATGTCGATTTTCAACCATTAATGTATTAAAAACTTTTATTTTCCAAAAACTTATTTTTTTATTTTATAAATAAGAAAAAAATGTTTGCAGTTCAATACATGTTTATAATATAACGATGCTTATACATACATAATTATGTTTTAAAACATTTCAAAAAACTTTAATTTTTAAATCGAAATTTAAAAATAAAAAACAGTTTAATGTATCGTTCCACTAATATAGAAAGGCCCGAACTCATATTTTCTTAGCTTAGTGCGAAGTAAACAGTAGCAGCAATTTGTTGTTCGAAAAAAAAAAAAAAACAAATATCAATGCCTGTAATATTTGACCTAGTTATAGTAAAGGTTTAGTAAAGCTTCATTAAAAAGTTATAAATAAAAATCCATCAGTACCTTCATTTAAAAAATAATGGGCTATGGCTATATTAGGGTAACGATATACATACATACATACATATAATATAACGATTCTTATAATTATGTTTTAAGGCATTTTAAAAGATGTTTTATTTTTTTTTTTTTTAATCGAAATTTAAAATTGAAAATAAAAAAATTCTATAAATTAGATATTAATGTTTGCACTTCAACATAGTACATAATATAATTATGCTTATAAGAATGTTTATGACATGTATACAACAAAAACTAAGACAGTCTTGCTCATACCGTAATGCCAACGATTGAGGCATAAAAATTGTTCGTTTTGTTGTATAATTTGATTTAAAAATTCAAAATTGTACTAAAAATGTATTCCATGAACAAACATTTCGAATTCTTTCAATCTATATAAATAAAAACCGAAATTATCTACAATGTTATAGCGTATTCAGTTTTAGACCCAGATTCTATATTCTTGATAAATTATCAATATTGATAAATAATCAAAAAAAAACATTTGTATCAAGAGCTTGAAAACACCTGATATAAATACCCTGCTAGACAATGAATGACAGTCCCATCCGCTATGTAGTAAGTATTCACTTTGATGGGAAATGGTGATGTAAATATCAACTGCTTTATATTAATATACCATCAGGAAGGTCAGAAATTCCGAAGCCATTTGCCTTTTGTCATGCGCTGGTCTGAAGGATCCGCGTGTGCCCTGTCTGGTGCGTTGTGTGTCAATAAGCTATCGCAAAGTTCCTGGGGTCTTTATGGACCGTATGACCCAAGGTGATGGGCACCTGGTGGGCTGGACGGAGCTTTAACGGTGGACCACAGCTTCCCAACACCAGTAGATAGGTTGCCGACGAGAGGTGTAATACCCACTTGGCGCGTTTGTGCAGATCTACCCCGTTGAAACTGCTCGTTTCCTTGAACTTCCCTTAGAAGATATTGATGTCAATTAAGGTAAAGGAAAAGAACACGTTTAGGTTGTACACCCTCATAGAGAACAAATATAAGGTTAGCCCTCGAGAGCGGCTGGTTTTAAGAAAATGTGCGACACCACTACCGCGATAAAAAGCCATAAATACAAATCTATTCGCAAACGCATATGGCATAAAGAATACCCGCCCAATATTTCTTTTTCACGACCACCGACCACCTGGACAAGAGTTACTAAAATAACAGAGATGCCTAATAGTAACCTGGGTATAACTATGTATTGTCATACATACCTATGCTTTCTTCAATCAACGTGTCCACGTTATTACATTTGTACCCTCCTATTATTAAATGGACTGTATTGTACAACGGCCATTCCGAAGGTGCACCACCTGTTACACCTACTTTGCCCCTTTCTTTCCTAAAAGTTACAAGAAAGAATTTAATTTATTATTTTCAATTTAGCGTTAAAATAATGTTTTACCGATATTTAGCAGTTAGGTTGTTAATTTTCGTCCTCACTTCGTCACGTGACACTACGCAGTCATAAACTGCCAAGCTCTCCGCCATCTCTTTGTATATATGGTTATTTTTTCTCAACCCACGAATTTCGCCGGCTTTTTCTGCCCATATTTCGCACAGCAACTCCTCGTTGCATGCTGCCCATACCAATTTTTCTTTCCTGCTTTTGTCCATGCTACTTTTTAGGGATTAGGTTGAATGGTCCAGGCCGTTAGACCAAAAGCCAGGTTGATCGGTACAATTTTTGGGCTCCACCAGTGCAAAGGTAATACCAGGATGGCCAGCAACTTGCCTAGCAGCTAGCTGATTGCTGTTTTATATGTATTTACGTATTTATATATATGTGTACGTCTCCAATTAATTCTCAGCGTAATATATAATTTATGTCGTTTTAGTTTTTTGGTGTTTATTATTAAATAAAAAGATAATGCTCCACTGAAACATGTATTTTATTTTTCACTTTTTATTTTGATTCTTGTCAAAATTCAAAATGGCAGAACCTTTTAGGCGCATTCTTCTGGTAATGAACCAGAGATAGATAAAAAATTTTACATGTAAATGCAACAACAACGACGAAAGCCAGATAAATCCCATGGCTCAATAACTACTGGTTGTATTGACAGCTGTGGCTAACGGTTCTTTCATGCTTTGTTGATTTTTTATCACTCAAACTATCACCCTTTTTGTTTTCTTGTTTATATTCTTTGCAAAGTTCGTGAAAAAGCTACGGAATTTTTTTAGAAAAAAAATAGTTGTGAAAAGAAATTTAGTGAGTGCTTTGTGATAATCTCTTTAGAAAATGTGGAAAAACAAGTAAGAAGCCAGGAAAAATAAGTATATCGTTTGCTCACGTGTTTTTATGCGTTTGTTGTTTTGCCACTGCTTTTGATACAAAAGTTCGGGCCAAAACGGTAATTTCGTATTCTGTTTTGGGCTGCGATTACCATTCAATTATTTTGCCATGATAAATCCACATAGAACTCTGGTTCACGCTGTGTTTAATTGGTTTTTTGGTGTCAACTTGGCAGCACTTGCACATGAAGTGTCAGAATTGACAGTTCACAGTATACATACAAAATTTGGCAGCCATATTTCAAAGTGATTTTCTCAATTAAGCAAATAAAAATGGAAAACTTCAATAAAATGTATGTATAAAAATCAAAGCACCTGATAAATTCTATAAAACACATATTACTGTATCTTTTAGTGACCGGAGGATTTGGAATGCAGAGGAGACGAGGGCTTTTTAAGTGCATACATTGCAAGGAAGGAAGAATTCAACAATGTGAGGAGAAAAAAATATGCTATGCAGAATGTACTTCTAGATTTGGAGAGCCAAGGTGTTTTGGTGAGTTTAATATTTCTATGGAGACGTTGTTTAATTTTTGATTAACATCCATCTTTCTTGTTCTATTTATTCCTATCAACAGAGCCAACAAACGACGTTGGAGATGCTCATCATCATCATCATTTATTGGCGCTTAACCGCCTAAGCGATTTTGGCCGTCGCCTATCAAAGCACGCCAGTCATTCCTTTTTAGCGATAACTGACGCCAATTGGAAACCCCAAGGGAGTTCAAGTCATCCTCCACCTGTTGTTTCCATCTCAGTCGAGGCCTCCCCCTTCCTCTGCTGCCGAATTCGGGTGACGATTGGAAAACCTTCTGGGCTGGAGCTTCTTTGTCCATTCGCATGACGTGACCCAGCCAGCGGAGCCTTTGGGCTTTAATTCGCTGGACTATGGTCAGATCTGCGTAAAGCTCGTACAGCTCATCGTTAAATCTCCTTTTTTTTTTGGAGATGCTCACAGCCAAGTTTAAAAACCATGCAATGTTCCATTTGCAGCCATGCAATGTTCCATTTGCAGATTTGATGGATGACATTTTTGGGGACAGTCCCACAATTTCAAATAATCATTCCATCAGTTTGTACGGACAGCCGTTGGAAAAGCAACTACAAGAAACCAACAATGACAAGTAAGGAAGTCTAAGTTCGGGTGAAACCGAACATTACATACCCAGCTGTGCACATAAAGTGGGCGTGATCGTTCACCGATTTTTCTTATTTTCTGTGGTAGTACTCTACATAAACATAACATGCCTGGTACCTAGTTTCGTAAATCTATCTCACACCGTTCTGAAGTTGTTAGCAGTCGAATTTAAAAATTGCTTGACTCATAAGTGGGCGGTGCCACGCCCACTTTCCAAAATTTTGAAAAAATTATGTAAAGAATATGAAAGTTGATGCATGTACCAAATTATATTATTATAGCGAAATCAGTTAATTAGATATGGACTTTTCAATATTTCCACCTCCTTTCAATATAACTTTTATGAAAAAGTAGGCGTGGTCGCGAAGCGATTTCGTTTATTTTCTATAGCTGAATTTACCACAACAATAGTATGTCCTCTACGAAATTTCGTTATACTAGCATAAACTGTTCTGAAGTTATTAAGAGTCAAAATTTTAAAATTTCTTCAAATATACGTGGGCGGTACCACGCCCCCTTTTCAAAAATTTTTTATAAAATCGGCCTTAGAACATCTAAATCAATACATATTGCAAATTTTATCATTGTAGCTGCTTCTAATATTGAATTAACCCATTTTATACGTTTTTCGAAATTTTCGATATCGAAAAAGGGGCGTGGTTATGGTCCGATTTTACCCATTTTCAATAGCAATCTATTCTGAACCCAAATAAGTACGCATGCCAAATTTGGTGAAGATATCTCATTATTTGCTCAAGTTATCGTGTTAACGGACAGACGGACGGACGGACAGACGGACGGACATGGCTCAATCAAATTTTTTTTCGATCCTGATCATATTGATATATGGAAGTCTATATCTATCTCGATTCCTTTATACCTGTACAACCAACCGTTATCCTAACAAAGTTATAATACCCTGTGTACAAGTACAGCTGGGTATAACAATATTCATCCGATGATGAAATATTCAGTCTACGAATTCAACATAAATGTAAATTTATTGAAGAGACTTTTCAGAAACTACCTTTTATAATATTTTTTAAAGGCAGATAATCCAAACTAAGCCACTAACCACTGCCCACACTAAATACAATACAGGTAGCTACAAACTAGTACAACATCTTTTAATACTCGTTAATAGTAGACAATTCCTTACAAAGGAAGAACAATACAGAAAATTATAATCCATCAACGACCAAGCAATTTAACTACCAAATTATAATATAATTATACTATTTTAGTTATTTACCTAACCGAAATATGTCAATTTATGTGATTTTCGAAATTTTCCATATCGAAAGTGCTCGTGGTTGGGAAGCGATTTCGTTTAATTTCATCAGGTATACTTCCTATAACTCTAGTATACCTTGTGCCAAATTTCATGATTCTACCGTAATCAGTTTAAAAATTATGACCAGTGTTTTAGATGATTTTCGAATTTTTCGGTATCGAGAATTGCCGTGGTTGGAGGGGGATGTTAGCCAATTTCATCACGTATACTCCCAACAATACTAGCATGATTTGTGCCAAATTTCATCGTTCTACCATAATTTGTTTAAAAGTCCAGTAGAAAATCATAATCTATACATATAAAAATGGATGTATGTATGTATGTGGCTTATGGACTCCAAAACTACTCGGCCGATTTTGTTGAAATTTTGGGGATAGATTAGTAGGAGCCTGGAGAGTGTTTCTGTAAATTTTTTTTTATGGGAAGTGGACCCGGGACCGCCCTATTCGAAAATATCGTATAAATGGCTGGATTTACTTGATATTTGGTATGTAGATAGCGTTATGCTTAGATTAAAGTATAGGATGATTTTTCTTCCGGGAAGTGGACCAGGGACCGATCTGTAAACAATCGTATTTATGACTCGAATTGCTTGAAACTTGGTATGTAGGTAGCTATATGCTTAGATTAATATATTGGATAAATTTTCTTCCGGGAAGTGGACCCAGAACTGACTTATTCTAAAGTATCGTATAGATGGTTGGATTAACTTTAAATTTGATATGTAGGTAGCGTTAAGCTTAGGTTAAAGTGTGGGAAAAGTTTTCTTCCAGGAAGTTTATCAGGGCCCGATATATTCTAAACAATCATATTTATGACTCGATGAGCTTGATATTTAGCGTGTAGCTGGCGTTTCACCTTGATAAAATATGAGATAATGTATCTTCCGAGAAATGGTAAAAATGGTAAAATCTTATTCAGGTGATTTTCTTTGGCGTAGCAACGCACGCCGGGTATTACTAGTAGAATGATAAGAGAGATTCACCTATGAAATTATATCATTTTATTCATTTCAGCTACCGAGATATGTCTCTTCGTGTGATTTTCGAAATTGTCGATATCGACAAAAGAGGCGTGGTTATCATCCGATTTCGCCCATTTTCTCTAAATTTTTACTCAAGTTATCGTATACACAGACGGACAGACGGACGGACATGCCTGAATGAAATCCTCTTTTCAAACTAAGAACTTTCATATATGGAACACTATATCTATCTCGATTATTTTGTGCCGTTACGTACTACCGTTATGTGAACAAAATTAATATACGCTCGTACTAGCACTGGTGCGCTGGGAATAAAAATCGTAATGGAGAGACTAGGGGGTTCATCCTACCAAAATATATCATTTTAGCCATTTCCGTCACCGAATTATGTCAATTTATGTGATTTTCGAAATCGAAAGTGGGCGTGGTTGGAGAGCGATTTTTCCAATTTCATCAGGTATACCCCTAACGATACTAGTATGCTTTGTGCCAAATTTCATCCTTCTACCCTAATCAGTTTAAAAGTTACGACTAGTTGAATTTCCAAAAATGCCTCCCTTAAAGGTGGGCGGGACCACGCCCACTTTAGAAAATTTATCAAAAAATCATTATGTAATGGTCAGAAGGGTTCACCTATAAAATTATATCATTTTACCGATTTCCGTTATCGAATTATGTCAATTTAGGTGATTTTAGAAATTTTCGATATCGAAAGTGGGCGTGGTTGGAGGGCGATTTTATCCAATTTCATCTGGTATACTCCCATCGATGCTAGTATGCTTTGTGCCAAATTCCATCGTTCTATCGTAATCAGTTTAAAAGTTACGACCAGTCAAATTTTCAAAAATGCCTCCCTTAAAAGTGGGCGGTGCCACGCCCACTATAAAAAATTTATGAAAAAATCATAAGAGAATGACCAGGGGGATTCACCTATAAAATTATATCATTTTAGCCATTTCAGCTGCCGAGATATGTCAATTTGTGTGATTTTCGAAATTTTCGATATCGAAAGTGGGCGTGGTTGAAAGGCGATTTTATCCAGTTTCATCAGGTATACTCCCAACGACACTAGTATGCTTTGTGCCGAATTCAATCATTCTATCGTAATCAGTTTAGGAGTTACGACCATTCAAATTTTCAAAAATGCCTCCCTTAAAAGTGGGCGGTGCCACGCCCACTATAAAAAATTTATGGAAAAATTATAAGAGAATGACCAGGGGGGTTCACCTATAAAATTATATCATTTTAGCCAATTCAGCTGCCGAGATAAATCAATTTTTGTGATTTTCGAAATTTTCGATATCGAAAAAGGGGGCGTGGTTATCATCCGATTTCGCCCATTTTCAATAGCAACCTACCTTGACCAGAACGTAACCTGTGTACAAAATTTCGTGCAAATATCTCAATTTTTACTCAAGTTATCGTGTACACGGACGGACAGACGGACGGACATGCCTTAATCAACTCCTCTTTTAATCCTAAGAACTTTCATATATGGAACTCTATATCTATCTCGATTATTTTGTGCCGTTACATACAACCGTTAGGTGAACAAAGTTAATATACCCTTGTACTAGTACTAGTACTAGTGCGCTGGGTATAAAAATTCGTAAAAACGATAATATTTGTGTAAAATATTTAGAGGTTTATTGGTATGCATATTCTTACCAATTAAAATATGTGCAGTTGAGCGATTAATTCGAAAATGTTTGCCGAACTCTTGCTCGGTGAAATTTTCAATGGTGGCCCAAAAATTTCCATTGGGAATATGGCCTTCTTCATTTTCCGACGTGGTTACGCTGCTGGCAGACGAATTTAAAATATCTTCAGTCAGGCCGCTTGTGTTTGCGGATTCTAATGACGATTCACCCATTAACTGTGAAACACATACAAATAAATGAAATAAAATAGTTAATTAACTTAACCAAAAGTTGCAAACATAATATATTAATAAACTTACTTCAAATAATTGTTCTTCCATGGTTTTATTTAACTTTAAATTATTTTCAGTTATTTTCACGCTCCGTTTGTTTGTTTCTCTTCTTCTTGCTGTGAAAAGTGACGTTTTCTGTCAGTGCTGCCAACTCACATTACCATCAACCGGACTGTTCCCGTGAGAATCAAGCGTGAGCCGGAGCTATAACTACCAGAAGAATGCGGCTATTAACTCTTCCTCCGCTGTAGCGCCTCACTGTCATAGTACAGGTCTACAAGTAAGTTATCCTTATTTCTCTCTCTTTCTAATACACCCAATTTTGACACTGTAGACAGTGTCAATTTAGCTTAACTAACACAGCAACCCGAGGCCCAGGGTTGAAATTTCCAAGAAGAAATGGAGTGAAATCTCCATACAGGGTTGCTGTGTAGGTATATTTTTAAAGCAATTTAGTATGGAAATGTAGAACAAAATGTATGCCTATGAACTAAACAAATTTTGTGATTTGGATAAAATTTATTGTTTTTTTATGAAAAATAATGTCATTTCAATTATATGAACTATAACTATTTGAATATCAATATATTTTGCAGTTTTTATACATTTCAATATTTATTTTGATGATAAATGAAATGATTTCAATATATTTACATATTTTATGAATAAGAATATTTTGAAATACATTGCAGACGTGAAATGCAACCCTGCGCGTAAATATGTACGTACATATGTGTGTGTATACACAACTGTTAGTTCAAACGAAGCAGTTGATGAAGTGAGTCGTTTCAAAAAAAGTTTATTTTAATATTTAATTTATTTACAAAGAACAACATTTTCCGTCTTTCAGATATTTTTGCCGTGACCGATCAAGGGTCCAATTTCGTAAGCTTTTCTAGGCTGGTAGGTGTAACAAAAGATAGGCCTTTTTTCGAAGTGAATGGCGATGAGATAGTTTATTTTTTTGATAGTCCCCATCTTCTCAAAAGTACCCGAAATTGCCTAGAAAACAAAAAAAATAATGTTAGCTTTTATGAACGCCCTGTAGACTGGAAAGACATTGTCCATTTATATGAACAGGGCTCAAAATATGACATATAATGCACTCACAAGCTAACATCAGTTCATATTAGGCCAAAACAGCATAATAAAATGAGCGTAAAGTTAGCTTCCCTAGTATTTAGCACCTCAGTTGCCTGTGCAATGTTCGCTGGTTATAGCTCCGGAACTTTACGTACTTCAGCTTTTCCTTCATTTTTCAATACAGCAGAGTTTGTACTGTTTTTTGACAAACTCTTTAACATTTTTAATAGTCTTGTTTTTGGAGCAACGGGAAACTTCAAGCAACCTTTCACAGCGTCAGCAGAACAACTAGAATTCCTTGAGGAAGCTGAACGATTTCTTAATTCTTTGAAAGTACATGATAAAGAGGGTCGTGATATCACGAATAATTTCAGCTTCATTAAAGGTTGGATCCTTAATATTAATAGCTTGCGACATTTGTGGCGATTCTTGTCGAGTAAGGGCTTCCCACATTTAATGACCCGAAAACTATGTCAAGATAAAATAGAAAACTTTTTTGGACATATTCGAGGAGGAGGGGCGTTTGATTCAAAAATAACTGCGCAACGTTTTACATACCTCTTCAGACAAGCCTGGGGCGAAGGTTATATTAGATGTGTCGATAAAGGCAATTGCGAAATATTGCTTGATGTGGAAGAATCATTGTCGACTAGCACTCTTCAGGAAGCATGTAGTGATCATTTAGTGAGGGACACCTCTTGGCAAACATTCCAAGGCTTACCTCGACCTACCTTAAGCTCTATTCCGAATGTTGAAATTGATGTATCTGTTGATATAGATCAAAGCAGTTTTCTTCATCGTAGTGCCTTTGTATACTTTTGTGGCTATTTATATTTCAAATATTTTAAAATGCATAACTGTTTAATGCCTTTACCCAGATTTGATGGTGATATGAGTGAAAAAGACTTCTACTTTACAATGGAGAAGCAGTTCACTAATTGTGAACTTGTAAAACCGCCTTCCATTGTGCATCAATACCAAGTGTAAACTCTTCTGCATAGACGTCAAAATTCCAAAATGAGTTTAACACCTGTTTGAGATTGTGGTTAATAACATGTGTGATATCATAGACATAGTCGTGAAAACTTCAAAGTGAGTTTAGTCACATGTGTTTAATTTCTTTTTTTGTCTCACTTCTTTCCATCTTACCATCTCTTTCTACCATTAGGTAAAAGATAGGAGACCGCCATGTTGATGTGTGCAGGATGTTAAACAACGCCATTTGCTTTTCTGTTATTCGGTGCTGGCGACATTTTAATATGTGCAGGATGTAAACAAACCGACATTTTAATGTGTGTTGTCAAAAGAAGAGTTCACACTTGGTATTGATACACAATGCCGCCTTCCGAGTTTATTGACTTTATTTCAACTATTGAAAAAATTTATTCCGATAATTTCGATTCCACCTGTCATAAAGTAGGGTTTTCCCAAATACTCTATGATAAAATGGTAGACGTGGTGCCCTACTTTTTTTGCGAAAACTGCAAACCAGACGTCATTAAGGCTGTTTTTATAAGAATCAGAACATACCTTTTGGTAAATCATTTTAATAAGAAAGCGAATCAGCCTAACTTCTAAAATGTTAATTTTTTGTGCATAACACACCATTAGGACTCACTTTTAGGTGGGGTGTTTCCGGATTCGAATCTAGTCTAATTAAAGTAAATATTTTTAATTTCATTTCAATTTTTGAAAAGGCTTACTTATTTTGTCAAGCAGATTTAGATATTTTTTTAAAGGCCACAATCTTCTTTCCAATACTCTTATTCGTCAGCCGAAATTTTTTTTAATAAGGTTTCACTATGGGTGTTTTTGTAAATATTGTAAATAGTTTTATTTGAACTGAATATACTTTTTATTTCCCCTAAGTAGTTTTGTTTAGATTTTTTATATTTATTTTTAGTTATTGTACCTGAATTTTTAAAATGTGCAATTTTATTTTTATTTTTATTAATAAGTTTGATTTTTGTTTTTTACGTTTTTATGTAGTTACTACCAAGGTATGAAACCGATTAAAATAAAGTTCCGGTTTCGGTTACGGTTTTGTAACGTGTTTCGGTTTCGGTTCCGGTTTCGCTCTTCAACATTTATTTCGGTTTCGGTTACGGTTTCGTTCCGGTTTCGGTTTCCAAATAAAAACACCAACACAAAAAAATTGTGCTACTACAAAACTCAAATATGTACCTAAATGCAAAATAAGTCTGAATTTTAATAACTTTACTCCGGTTTTCATGAAGAATTTTCTCCAATATATGGTAATAAATATTACTTTCGCTATTTATGGACAATTTTTTTCTTTAATATAAGTATGTATGTTATAAGTTAGTGGTCATTAATTTGAAAATCTTTGAAAATTTGGTGGACTTTTGACCGATAAGTTTAAAAAATTAACTCTACTTTTTATATTAGACAAATGTTAAAATGGAACGTTAATATGATGACGCTTTCTGAGACGGCCACTAAACATTTTTTTTTTTCGGTTGTCGTAAATTTTTTCGATGGCTTCATTCGCCTATAGTTCAGTTCTTTCGAAATTTTGATATTGAGGTCAAAAAGTGTCTTGCTTAATCATCTTTCATGAAAATTATTCAGGGTAGCCTCTTTTAAAATAAAATAGGTCCACAAAAAAATTCAAAACCGTTTGGAACCGGTTCCGGCTTTTGAAACGGTTTCGGTTTCGTTCTTTTTCAGAAAAAAATAACGGTTACGGTTTCGGTTTCGGTTTTGAAAAATGAATCGGTTTTAATCGGTTACGGTTACGGTTTCGGTTTCGGTTTCAGTCCTTGGTTACTACGTATATTGGTGAAAATAGGCCTCTAGGGGAACCGAACACCTAAAAAAATCGGTAACGCGTCTACATTGCTGCCACCTGGGTGGTGTGGAAAAGCAATGACAACTTTCATAAATGGATACAGCTCACGAATCTTAAATTTTTAATATATTACTATTAAGAATGTGTGAGAATAATGATTTAGTGCACTGTGTCCAATTATAGTAACTTTTTTATGTTTGAGTTATGGGACTCACTTATTTTCTTTATTTATTTATGTATTTGGCGGCCGCCGTGGTGTAGCGGTTAAGTGTTCGGCCTTCTACACCAAGTCGTGGCAGTTCGATGCCCGGCAAAAGTAACATCTAAAATTATTTAGAAAAACAATTTTTTTAAACGGGGTCGCCCCTTGGCAGTAGTTTGGCAAACTCTCCGGGTGTATTTCTGTCATGAGAAGCTTCTCAGACAAAAATTCATTTGCTTTGCAAGTGCCGTTCGGAGTCGGCAAAAAACTGTAGGTCCCGCCAACTTGTAGGAAAACTCAAAAAGCAACACACCACAAGTTGGAAAGAGAAGCTCGGCTAAAAAATCTCGTTAGAGGTTATGATAAAAAAAAAAAAAAAAAAACTAATGGCGGCGATATACCTACAGGTTATCATCATAACCTCTAACGAGATTTTTAGCCGAGCTTCTCTTTCCAACTTGTGGTGTGTTGCTTTTTTTTTGAGTTTTTCCTACAAGTTGGCGGGACCTACAGTTTTTTGCCGACTCCGAACGGCACTTGCAAAGCAAATGAATTTTTTGCTGAGAAGCTTCTCATGGCAGAAATACACCCGGAGAGTTTGCCAGACTACTGCCGAGGGGCGACCCCGTTTTAGAAAAATTCTTTTTCTAAATAATTTTTGATGTTACTTTTGCCGGGCATCGAACCGCCACGAGTTGGTGTAGAAGGCCGAACACTTAACCGCTACACCACGGCGGCCGCCAAATACATAAATAAATAAAGAAAATAAGTGAGTCCCATAACTCAAACATAAAAAAGTTACTATAATTGGACACAGTGCACTAAATCATTATTCTCACACATTCTTAATAGTAATATATTAAAAATATATGGTATATCGCCGCCATTAGTTTTTTTTTTTATTTATTTAAATAATCAATGATTTTTTATACAAATATGTCTGTTTATTCATTATTTAATGGAAAATGTGGTGATAAATCTCAATATTAACAGCGAGGGTGCAATACGTCGTCTTTGTTGTCGCTTTTCCTCGAGTTTAATGCAAGGTAATAATAATAATTATTTAATTGCTATGATTATTCATAACAAAGCTACGCGATCTATCACGCCCGAGCAACGAGGAGGAACACGCATCGAAACAGTTGACAATTATTCCAAACCCAAATGATGCTGTGTATGTTTGGTGGAAACGCCATATAAGCAACTTTGTAGCAGTATGTGAACACTCCCTTATATGCACGCCACGCACACACAAAGTACAAAAAGAAAATAAGCACAGGCATCTATGAAAAAACAAATTTAAATGGTGGGGCACTTTACTAATATATGCTGTAAGTAAGAAAAATGCTTGTTTATTAAAAATATTCACAGAAATTTATACAATTAGGTTAGGTTCAAGTGGCCGCCACAGAGGCACACCTAGGCCAGCTTTGAAAGGCCCGTTGTGATACCACCAACACAAGGAAAGTCAGTCCCGGGACCCAGCCATATGGAAAATCCCTGAGTTGTTGGGACTTTCCACATAGCAGAATCCCGGGACTGACACTCCTAAACCGACACCGTTACTCCTCCTCGAACCACTTAGATGACTTTATGAAGCCCATCAAGTCCTTTATGTCCAGTTCCGCGATCTGGCTTAGGCTATCCAGGAACGGAACTCCCAAAAAGCGCGTTCTCGCGCCGCTTAAAGCCGGACAGTTGCAGATGAGGTGATCCACTGTTTCCTCCTCCTCATCATCTTTGCAACTCCTGCAGCATCGTCGGTAGGGCACACCTAGCCTTTCTGCATGCCTACCAATGAGGCAGTGACCGGTTAATACCCCTATCAATATGCAGATTTCCCTCCTAGTTAGGGCATAAATGCGTCTAGACCTTTTAAGATCCCATTTTGGCCAGGTTTGTTTCGATATGCGACACCCTGGGGATTGCAGCCATCTTTCGTTGGCTTGACGGAGTGTGTGCTCCTTCAGCATTAGTTTGCATGTGGCAAACGGCATACCTAAGCGCTCTTTATCCTGAAGAACCTGCTTGGTCGTGCCCTGCCTGGCAAGCTCGTCTGCCTTACAGTTTCCCTCAATGTCCCTATGTCCCGGGACCCATATGAGGCTTACGCGGTTCTGTTGGGCCATCTCCTGAAGAGATCGACGACAGCTGAGCGTCAGTTCAGAGTTGAACGTGTATGAGCCAAGGGATTTGATGGCCGCTTGGCTATCGCTGAAAATAGCGATATCTTCTCCGATAACACGTTTGCTTAACCAGGCCGCGGCGTCCAGGATTGCCGAGACTTCCGCCTGGAAGACGCTACAATGATCAGGTAGTCTGAAGGAGAGCTCAAGGTCCAAATCCCTTGAATAAACGCCTCCTCCAACTCTGCCGTCCAACTTCGAGCCGTCGGTGTATATGGAAGTGCCACCATTTGTTCCGGGACACCAATCCGTCCTCTCCCAGTCTTCTCTGCTGGGAATGTTTATTTTGAAACAGCTATCCCCGACTGTAGTAGTCGCACAACGATCTGTGCTTAGAGGGAGAAAGCTGTAAGATTCCAGAATACTGGAGTGTCCAATAGTACCCGCAGCCCAGTCTCTTAGGCGCAGAGCTGATGCCGCCGCTGACCGAAACCCTTCCAGATCAAGTGGCAAAATGCCCAGAATGACCTGGAGGGCTTCGTTGGGCGTTGTCCTTAGCGCACCGCTTATACAGATCATATTGGATCTATGGACTTTCCGCAACAGATTCAGGTATGTTGCCTTGCTCAGCGCAGGCCACCATACGACGACTCCATAAAGCATGATTGGGCGAATGATGGCCGTGTAGATCCAACTGCATACTCTAGGGCTGAGCCCCCATTTTTTGCCAATGGCTCTTTTGCAGGTGTAAAGAGCGATGCAAGCTTTCTTCTGGCGCTGAAGAACATTCTCCTTCCAATTCAATTTCCTGTCCAGAACTATGCCTAGAAACTTGGCCTTATCCGACAAGCCCAGGCGCGTGCCATCTAGTTCTGGTAGGCTTAGTGGCGGTATTTTGTACCGGTTGGTGAAGAGGACAAGTTCCACCTTCCCTGGGTTGATACTAAGTCCGCAGCGAGAGGACCACGTCGAAACTTCTCGCAGTGCTACTTGCATCAGGTCACACAGAGTTTGTGGGAACTTGCCTCTGAATGCAATAGCTAAATCGTCTGCGTATGCCACTATCTTCCCGCCCCCCCCAGCTTGTGTCACGTAGCAACGAGTTGACTGTGAGGTTCCATAAAAGCGGGGAAAGAACACCACCCTGGGGTGTTCCCCTTGTGACATAGCGTGATAACTCAACCGTACCAAGTGAAGAAGCTATTTTCCTTCCCATTAAAAGTTGGTCAATTAAACCAGTTAGAGGTCTATCTACGCCCAGATTAGTTAGAGCGGAGTTGATAGCCTCCGGGCTTATATTGTTGAAAGCCCCCTCAATGTCTAGGAGGGCCACGAGACAGTAGTCCTTTTCACACAGCGATTTCTCAATGACAGACACTAGGCTGTGCAGAGCGGTTTCTGTTGATTTACCCTTGGTGTATGCATGCTGATAGCTAGAGATAAGGTTGCTATCAATAGTCGTTAAGAGGTAGTCACTTAATATCCTCTCAAAGGTTTTTAGTACAAAGGACGAGAGACTGATCGGTCTGTAGTCTTTTGGCTCGTAGTGGGATGCCTTCCCCGCCTTAGGGATAAACACTACCGTGGCGCTTCTCCAGGAGCCCGGAATGTGGTTGAGAGCCAGGCAGGCTGTGAAGAGAAATACCAGCCATCTAGCTGATGTCTCCAACGTGTTTATAAGATGCGCGGGGATAATCCCGTCCGGCCCGGCAGCCTTATACGGTTCAAAGCTCTTAACTGCCCACCTTACTCTTTCCTCAGTGATGGGTATATTTACTGCCAGGTTTGTTGCAGGTGCTAGTGGTGCATCATGCAGATTCCCCGGAAAATGTGTATTCAAGAGCAGCTCAAGGGTTTCCTCTTCCGTGCTGGTCCAGGATCCGTCAGGCTTTCGCAAATAGCTGATGGTTGTTTGACTTTTCGAGAGGACTCGTCTAAGTCTCGCTGTGTCGTCGACCTTTTCGACGCCAGTGCAGAGGTTCTCTTCGCCTGTCTCAGAGCTTTTTTGTAGGCCCTTAGTTTAGCTTTATATTCGTGCCAATGAGGCTCAGAGCCGAAGCTCTTGGCCTTGTTAAATTGTTTCCGGCATGATATTCGGAGCGAGTCCAAATCGTAGGACCACCAATGTGGCCTGTGTTTACCGCGTGGTTTTGGCACTGGACAAGCCTGTCCTAGAGCATTTGAGAGCGCCGATGTAAATGTAGTAACAAGATCCTCCAGCTCCTCTACTGATGAGGGGGCTTGTGAGGGCAGTACTGGGAGGTCTCTGTCTAATATTTCATTGTGTAACTGCCAATCAGTGTTACGTGGATTGCGCTTCATGATTGGTTGTTCTACAATAAAGTCTAAAACCATTTCTATGTAACGGTGGTCGGAGAAAGAATGTTCTTCCAGAACCCGCCATTTTCTGACCCACTCATAAGCGCCTTCACTACAGAGAGTGAGGTCTATGACCTCCCTGCGGGTCTTAGTGATAAAAGTAGGCTCATTACCCACGTTGCAAATCACCAGGTTGGTTGTTAAGAGGTAATCAAACAGAGACTCGCCCCTGGCATTGATGTCGGAGCTCCCCCATTGGACATGGTGAGCATTAGCGTCCGCTCCAATAATAAGATTACCCGTGCAGAAATTTGACACCAGGTCTTTCACCTCCATTTGTGGTGGGGGTTCTTCGGCGTCGTAGGGCATATAGACCGACGCCACCGTCAGGCGGGTGCTGTCGACCGTTAGACTGATAGCGGTAATATCACCATTGGTGTAGTTAGGTAGGAGAAAGGAGTTCAACTCAGACTTGACCAAAATACACGTTCTGACTTTGCTCTCCTCGCTGGCTCGAATGAGCTTGAAGCCCTTAGTCCCCAATCCGCAGATTCTCGAGCTATTGACCCAGGGTTCTTGGATGAGGACCACATCCACGTCGCCTTTAGAAAGACGACTACTTAAAGCAGCCGAAGCTACTTTAGATTTGTGCAGATTAATCTGAAGCACCACCAACATGAGAGCGCACAGACTTCCCTGCCGTCCCCATATCGTCGAGGTTTGCCCCATCCCGGAGGTTGCCTATCAACGACGAGTTGTTCCGATTAACTGCCCGATATGGCGTTGCAGGAGTCTTGCTGTCTGTAGCGTTAGATGTTAATCGCTCAGCGTTGGCTGCTACCACCGTGACGTCGAGGGCTTCCTCGTCCTGTAGGCTGTCCTCCATCTCCGAGTTGTTCACAGCACTATCGCCAAGGGACGTGGCGGATAACATGCTTTCCGCATCGGAATCCTCCGCTTCCTCTTCTGGTAATTCGTTTTCCGGTTCCCCCGGAGCAGCCGAGAAGGCAGCGCGATGAGCATCACCACGATATACGTGGATAACGATCTGGCCTACGCTGTAGTGTACTAGGCCATTGCACCTTTTGAGGGGCTCGATTGACTCTTTATTCATGGTGAACACCACCTGTCTGTCGGGCCCTACCGCATCCCCGACCAGATTGACACTCCAGTCATGCGTTGGCAGGGACGGATTCATTAGCCGTAGCATCCCGAGAATTCTCTCGGGTTCGTCAGGGATGGCCGGAATCCACGCCCTTGCCCTTGGACGAGCTGGAATGTCCTTCCAGTCGACGACCTCTATCTTTGCGCCCTTGTAGACTTCACCCAGCTTAGCAGCTGCTGCCTTGTACAGTGCTACGGTTTTTGCATCCTCGCATGCGAGCAATTTAATCTGACCCTGGTGCCAACCCGCATCCGTTACTCGCGCCGAACTACCCGGAAACTCTGGAGCAACATTGAGAAGAATGTTGCCGAGTTCATTTCGCACGTAACGCCACCGGTCCTTAGGGATGGCCAGGCGGTCATTGCCTCGGTCAAGGACGCCTATAAGGATCCTGTCCTTGGTTACCTCAGCAAAGCTTAGTTTGCCCGCTCCAGGGGTATTCTGATGCCGCTTGGGAGGGGGATTCAACTCCAGGT
>CAXKVI010000469.1:25000-30332 GCA_964058755.1 Campiglossa producta | reverse complement strand
AGACAATCGATTGTATGGGAGCTATATGTAATATCGGTCCGATCTTGCTGGTTCCGACAAATGATTTCTATATTAGAAAATGGTGGCCGCACACCAAATTTCAGACAAATATCTCAAAAACTGAGGGACTAGTTTGCATTCAAACAAACAGACAGACAGACGGACAGACGGATATGGCTAAATCAATTCATCTCATCATCCTGATTATTTCGGTATACTTATTGATGGGTCTATCTCTTCTTGTTCTCATACTTACAAATATTGGACCAAAGTTATAATACCGTTTCATGTTCATGAAAGGTATAAAAAAAAAGAAAACAAAAAAATTTAATAAATTAAAAAAAAAAAAATTTAATTAAAAAAAATTTAATTAAAAAAAAAAAATTAAATAAAAAATAAAAAAAAAAATTAAATAAAATAAAATAAAAAGTAGAATAAAAAATAAAATAAAATAAAATAAAAAGTAGAATAAAAAATAAAATTAAATAAAATAAAAAAATTATAAAAATAGAAAAAATTTAATTAAAATAAAAATTTAATAAGAGAAAATAAAGTTTAATAAAGAAACAAAGACATTTTTTTTTTAATATTTTGAAATCTCCACCCAAACAACAAGCACTTCACTGATTTCCACTTCAAAAAGACGTCCACTAGAAACTTGTTTTCCGTGCACTACAACCAGACCTTAATCAACTCAATTACAGTATACGGCATATATTTATCTACATAACAAATGGAGGTGACTTCTACCCAACGCAATCACGCTCTTAAATATTTAACTAACTGTACTCTAATGCTGACTACCTCCCCCTTGAACTCACACCTCAACTCATTTAATGATCTCTTCATCATCTCCTGCTCTCTAGAAATTTCAAAATTTTTCGTTACAATGAACTTTTAATTGTCTTTCTGTCTGTACTTTGTCATCACCCACACCCTGATTCGGTTACTTACTTAATTGTTGTCGTTTGTAATTGCTATGCTGGCTGTCGTTGTTGTTTTTTTTTTTTTGTTCGTTTACTTTTAATTTTTGCTTACTGTTTTGTTTGTTTTTTTTTGTTTTGTCGTTGCCTACAATTGCCGCCGTTTTTATTATTATCACCGTCGCAAAGCACAGTTCACATGTTTATTTGGTGCTCAATGTCAAAATAAACTTGCTCTGTGTAATGTCATCTTTTCTCGTTCCATCGTAAACATCATTATCATCATAATAACTGCCGCTCGATCTGTTACTTTATTTGTTTTGTTGGTTCTCATTTGGTTTATTTGTTTGTCCTTCTCGGTGACAGTGGCGCTTGTGACATCCGAGAACTCTCCATATCTACATGGAGGTATGAAAATAAACATTGCTGCTGTGCTGAAATGAAGCGATTGTTCATTCATACATATAAAATTAAAATGAAAGTATACAACTTTCTTGTTTACATACTTCAGTCTCCATTGCTGCATTACATATAAACATGGCATGTGCATGTGATTTATTTTTATTCTCTTGTCGTCTCATTGACACTGCTGTAAAGACAATGACTGCCAGACCACGCATGTCAACGACCATTTTTCTGCTCATTTATTTGAAATTTGTCTCACAGCATTCCACTTTCTTCATTCACTTTCATGCTAATGATTCCTTTGTTTTAATTTTCAAGTTTTTTGCTACTACTTTTGTGATGTCCATATGTTTAGGGAGCGATGTCATTAGCTCAGACGGCGATAATTAAGTTTACTTATTTGTATTAATCAGAGTTCGGAGTTGTTCATTTAGGAATATTCAACTACCTACGTTCTTTTGCATTCTCAGACGCGAACAAGAAGGCTTAAAAAAATCCAAACCGTTCACGTTCACGAATGCATAAGCGAACCCTTTTCACATGCATTCTCGAATCTATTTAAGAACGTTCTTCTTGTAGTTCATCTTTATGAAGGTGTGCATATGTTACATGGAAAGATTCGCGAATGCATTAAGCACGTTCTTCTTGCTGTTTACCGAATTCATATTATCGCTCGCTTGCCAGAGGCATGAATGTGAAAATTTTCCAGAAAAAATTGATGTGTCACACTTTAAAATCCGACAACAAATGCCAAAGATATGAAGAAAAATGTAATTGGGCAACATCTAGGGTTGCCAGAAAATTATTTTTTTTAAATGTTTTTCAAAAATACTTCATATGAGGGGAGGTACGGCCGACTTTTTAAGCTATTGCATAGATTTTATCGCAGGCCTTGGCAGTGGGAGTGAAATAAAAAAAATTTAATTTTAAAAAAGTTCGTAACGGACTTTTTTCAATGTTAAAAGGTTCGGCGTTAGCAACATAACTTGACAAAAATAAATATAAGCGTTGCCTACATTTAGGCGTATGTCGTTGTTGTACTAATGTTAACAGCAGACCGATTACATAAAATTTGAGCTGTACATTACATTACATTAAAATTGGATCTGTAAGCGTTGCCTATATTTAGGCTATACTACTAACAGTAGTTACTACTAACAGCGGTACTGCTCTAAAGCCATAAATATGCTCATTGAGTTTTCATAAATATTATAATTGCATAAGTTGATAAAAAGTGATAGCTTTACCGCTGCAGTCCCCGAGTGCCACACGTCCTCTTTTTTTGGTGATACGCTCTAATTTATATGTATGTAGCTTATGGACTGCAAAACTACCCGGCCGATTTTTTTTTTAATTTTCGGGGTAGATTAGCAGGAGCCTGGAGAATGTTTCTGTAAAAATCTTTTTTAGAGCAGTGAGCCTTAAACCGCCCTATTCGAAAGTATCGTATAAATGACTGGATTTGCTCGAAATTTGGTATGTAGGCAGCGTTATGCTTGGGTTAAAGTATGGTATGATTCGTCTTCCAGCAAGTTGACCAGGGACCGATCTGTTCTAAGCAATCGTATTTATAGCTCGATTTGCTTGAAATTGGGTTTCTAGGCAGCAATATGCTTAGATTAAAATATAGAATAAATTTTCCTCCGGAAAGTGGATCCAGGGCTGGCTTATTCCAAAATATCGTAAAAATGGTTGGATTTACTTGAAATTTGGTATATAGGTAGCGTTATGCTTAGGTAAAACTATGGGATTATTTTTCTTCCGGGAAGTGGCCCAGGGCCCGATATGTTCTAAACAATCTTATTTATGACTCCATGTGCTTGATATTTGGCGTGCACCTCTTTGGCGTACCAACTAGTGTGCCATATTCGCAGAAGGTTGGAGTAGTAAATTTCAAAAATCTTATTGCGGGTATACCGACATGAATGTGAACCAAAAATAGCTTTTGACGCGACCTCTGGGTTTTATTCGGTTATATGAAGGACCTTTTCAGGGGCCATTACCATAATTTTTCGGCACCATTTTGGAATTGTTTTCGGGACTTTTCCGAAACATTTCGGGATTGTTTTAAGGACTTTTGATGGGTTTGTTTTCGGATCATTTCGGCATTGTTTTTAAATCATTTCGGGATTGTTTTCGGATTTTTGGATTATTTTGGGACTTTTTCACGAATTTTGTTGGTTCTTTTCTTTTATCTCCTTACCTATAGGCTCTGTTTAGATAATTATCTAACATTTATCATAATATCAGCATTTGATTAAGTTTGTCTAAAATACTGTGAACATATTATGTAAGGTTTGAAAACATACGTTGAAAGCACTAAACATCGACATAACAAAGATTATATATACAACCCAGACAACCTTAACTCAAACAAATAACTACAATTCCCTTTAGTCTAACCACATCAACATATTTGTCAAAACCAAATTGCAACAAATTATAAATAATGACTTAATAAACATCAAAGCCCATACTGAGCGGATTCACGTTACAATGAAACTAAGGCAAATAAAAGCAAACTAAAAAGCAAATAAAGGCGACGCCTGCATTCAAATATCAGCAAAGCCATTGACCGAATACTTAAATCAACACAAGCAATAATAAAAACAACAACAACAATAAAAACAACAACAATAAAAACAACAACAGTAAAAACAACAACAATAAAAAACAACAACAACAAAAACAACAACAATAAAAACAACAACAATAAAAACAACAACAGCAATAAAAAACAAAAATAACAAATAAGCATAAACTAAATAGCGTAAAAAATTTAATATGTAAACAAATTAGAGCAACTTGCTAAACAAATTAAATTCAATTACTAAAATTACTTATGCATAAAAACAAAGCCAGCAAAGGCTAGCTGCGTATTTGTAAAGCAAACAATACAACAAGCAAAAAAAAAACAACCCACATAAAAGTATCTGAGGCATTTTTATGCTATAGAAATACAAAATTAGATTCATGTGCATTTGCTCCAATTATTCTGATCATGTTCAAGTACAAATTAGTATTGTTTGAGTGCGTTTGCGCTCACTCACGCACCAAACTGAGAATCAGTGTGTCTTAGTCAGAGAGTGAGTCAGTCTGTCAGTAAGCTAGTCCATCAATTTGCGAAGCTCTCAAGCACATGAATGCGCTTCACACTTCAACAGACATAACCCAAATATATGGTTGCCCAGCAAACATTTATATAACATCAGCAGATAGCAGACACGGAACATTTTGAGGTAGCCCACACGATTTTTGAATAAATAGTTCATGAAAAGTTTTATTTCCAACGAAAATAAAAATGGATAGGATTAAAAAAAAATTCACAACTTTTGAATGTTTTTAAAGATTTTGGACCAATTTTATAATTTTTTTTATGGAACTTAACTATCATTTGGTCATCTGAAAGTCAACTAAAAGTATGAATTAAACATTTTTTTTGGGAACTTATTCGTTTTTGTTCATTGGGTATACGTAAGTACTCAGCTCTATTGCTAATGTGTCAACTCAAGCGTAAACTGTTTGTGCTACATTTATTTTTTTTTTTCACGTTTCAAAACGTACTAGTACTTATAAAAGTAGATAAATATTTTTATGTTCAGTAAATATTGCTGCAATGGCATTCAACTAATAGCCAATAATTTTCTTAAGCGACATTGATATGACGTAAGCAATAACTGTTTCGTCTGTCAAGTTGCTTAAAATGTGCTGAATATGGTTGAATAACGCGCTGAATTTGGCAAAAAACTAAAATTGCTTGCGTTTATGCGATGATCTAATTAAGTGTGTGACATCAGAGACCACACAATGAATGACCAAATGTGTGCGGTTTTTTGCTAGTAAAATAAAAACAAAGCGCGGTCTGTAGCTTTTGAACAATTTATTGTTAATTGTTGCTGACAAAGATATTTGTGTTGTACAAAGAAATAATTAAGAGTTTTTGAGGCTCCTTATTTGAAATAAAATATGAAACGAAGTCTGCTTGTTAACTCATAAAATATGGC
>CAXKVI010000469.1:10000-17500 GCA_964058755.1 Campiglossa producta | reverse complement strand
AAAATAAAATAAAATAAAATAAAATAAAATAAAATAAAATAAAAAAAAATTAATTAAAAAAAACAAAAAAATAATAAAAATAATAAAAAATTGATTAAAAAAATTAAAATTAAAAAAAAAATAAAAAAAATTAAAAAAATTTAAAAAAAAATAAAAAAAAAATAAAAAAAAAAAATAAAAAAATAAAAATAAAAAAACAAAATTAAAAAAAAAAATAAAATAGAACAAAATGTATTGCCCTTATGTTTTTCAATCTATTTTAGTAGTAGCAGAAAGGAAGTGTTCTCTGCCTATGAAATCTATTACAAAATTAAATCACTCACTTTATCACATAATTTTTTCAAATAGTTTAATTAAATAATCTACCATACTGCCATAAAAATTGTTATTGCTAATTGAAAAAACATGACTAATTGCGCAACAAAATGTCCAACCAACATTAAGCACACCTGTCAACAGTTGTGCAACGATCAAATCGACATCTTCCAGCAGAGCAAGTAGCACCAGACTTGACGTCACTTATGACGCATGGCCTTCAACGAATATATGTGGTAATTGCTGTTGTTGTTGTTGTGCTGTGACTTAATTAGCCGCCAGGCGAGTAATTAGTTTAAATTGAGCAAAGCCAAAGGAGTTTTGCAGCGGTGGTGTTTAACGGCCTAAAAAGCATATGGCAATGGACGGACCGGCAAACAAGAGAGACAGTTAGACTAAAACAGACGACCTGTCACAAGAAAATTTAAAATTGAAAAATTACAACAACTGGTTGTAGAGACACAATTGCCTACTCTGATACCCTACTTGCGTTCCCCTGCTGATTTCTCTGCCAAATATCGTATCTGTTGTAAAATTTTAAAAACACAAAAAAGGCATGTTTTGCGAAAATAACGAAATAATTAATTAAATCAACTCGAAAGTGTGCTCGCAAGCGACTGCTCAATACCTTTTATTACAATGCTACCTATATTCATTGTTTTCATGTTCCTAACAGCTTTTACATCATTTTTTAATTTGTTCACCTTTTTTTCCATTTCTTTACAGTCCAACCGGTGCAACCCTGCGCACACAATACGAAATAAAGGATTATTTATTGTCACCGGGTACCTGTAAGTGCGGTCTACCATGCCCATTGCGGCCGGAGTATTTCTTCGATTTTAATGCTCAGGTGAGTTTTTTTGTTATAAAATGGTTTGTTGTTGTTTTTTTGTATGACAAACAGTGAACATGAATATTTAGGTATTTAACTGCCGATTCATAGTAGCAGCTGTGATACTGTCTTTTGCGTTGAATGTATGGAGGTTTGTGATAGAAGAGGGTAGAAAAGATTTAGAATTAAGTTTCGAAACTGGAGTAAATTTAAATAGAAAAAAAAAAAATAGAAAAAAAGAAAAAAAAAATAAAAAAAATTAAAAAATTAAGAAATCAGAAAAAACAAAATGTAATAAAAAACAAAAAAATAAAGAGATCAGAAAAAACAAATTGTAATAAAAAAAAAAACAAAAAAAAAAATAAAAAATCAACAAAAAAAAAATAAATTAAAAAAAAAAAATAAAGAGATCAGGAAAAACAAAATGTAATAAAAAAACAAAAAAAAATTAAAAAAAATCTAAAAAAATAAAAAAAAAAAAATTAAAAAAAAAAATTTAAAAAAAATAAATGAAATTAAAATAGAAAATAAAAACAGAAAATCAAAAAAGGAAAATAAAAAAAAAAGAATAAAAAATTAAAAAAAAAAAATTAAATTAATTAATTAAAAATTAAAACAAAGTAAAAAAAAAATTCAACTAAAAAAAATAAATGAAAAAAATAAGAAAAATAAAGTAAAAAAAAATTAAATAAAAAAAAGTAAAGAGATCAAAAAAAAACATAATGTAATAAAAAAACAAAAAAAAAAAAATAAAAAACAAAAAAAAGAAATTAAATTGAAAGAAAAAATAAAAAAAGTTCAACTAAAAAAAATTAAGAAAATAAAAAAATAAAAAAAAAATTAAAAAAAAAAAAACAAAATAAAAAAATTGAATAAATTAAAAAAAAATAAAGTGATCGGAAATAGCAAAATATAATAAAAAGAAAGTGAAAAAAATTAGTTAAAAAACAAGAACTTAATACAAAAAAAAATTGAAAGAAAATAAAAATAAATTAAATTAAAATAAAAAATAAAAAAAATAAATGAAATTAAAATTAAAAAGAAAAAAAAAATAAATTAAATTAAAATAAAAAAGAAAAAAAAATTTAATTAAAAAAATTAAGAAAAAATAAAAATAAAAAAAAAAAAATTTTAAAAAATTGAACTAAAAAATTAAGCAAATAAAGTTAAGAAAAAAAAAAAATTTAAAAAAAAAAATAAAAAAATTAAATTAATTTGAAAAAAAGAAAAAATAAAGAGATCAGAAAAATCAAAAAAATTAATTAAAAAACAAGATCTTAATACAAAAATAAAAAAATTCCAAAAAAAATAAATTATAGAAAAAATAAAAAAAAAAATATAAAACAAAATAAAAGAAACATAAAAAAAATTAAAAAAAAAATAATAAAAAAAGTTAAGAAAAAAAATATAAAAACAATAAAAAATAATTAATAATAAAATATTTAATAAACCAAGAAAAAAAATTAAGATTGTGTTAGCCCGTTTTTCTATCAAAAATTTTTCACTAAAAATTCCGAAAAAAAACTAAAAAAATTGCTTTAATTATAAAGGAAAATAAACACTTTTGTAACGCTTCAGCAATTAATTATCGACTTAATTAATGATTGTTTTTTAGATACATAAATTTATATTTCCCTCAATTTGTAGGCATGTTAAAAGTAAGCTCTTCACTTCGTGATTGGCGCAACACAAAAGCGATTGCAACTATTAATTATTACATTTTGTAATAAAAGTAAAAAAAAAACATTATTTTTTGCGCGTCAATTTCCATAGGGGGGCAGTTTGCACTAACAATAGAAATCTCGTCTTAATACAAATTTTAATGTTGAACGAAATGAAATTCGCATGAATTAAATCTTACTATATAAAACTTACTAGGTATTCATCTGATTGCTATTGGAGATGAAGTTCCACTCAAAAAAAAAAAATCGAGTGCTAATGAAATTGTAACTCCACTAAGATAAGATTTCGAATCATGATAAAATCGAATCTCGACTAAAAAATCAAATATTAGTCGCCGATTAGTAAACTGTTTACCGCACTCAAATTTCAAAACAGCATGCCCATATCTGACAATTCCCTCCATACACTGCCCTTTCGAGACTCATTCCGCCCCTTTTTTTTGTTTTATATTAAAAACAAAATATTTTTACAACCTTGCTATACTGAGTTTCCACAAAATTTAATTATAAATAATTGCACGATATAAATCAACACAATTGATGAGACAAGTTTGCTGTCCTTGCTGCTGACGGTTACATAAATAAATATTCCATACTCATATACGAGTACTACAACGTCAAGTGATACTCAACCAAAAGTGACCAGGCGACATACCATCCGACGAGCAAATAAACAAATCGCCGTTCTCATCGTTTTATGTTGTCATATTTATTGTCTGATTTGTGGCTGTTTTGCTTGTTTCAGTCATAAGCTCGGTTGGTAGTTTTGTTTCACTAATCATTGCCATAACTTCAGTGTGGCCACATTCCCTATATCCCTTCAAAAAAAAAAAAAAAAAAAAAATTGCCAACAAAAT
Organism: Campiglossa producta; assembly: GCA_964058755.1. Lineage (NCBI taxonomy): Eukaryota > Metazoa > Arthropoda > Insecta > Diptera > Tephritidae > Campiglossa > Campiglossa producta. The sequence continues at coordinate 13,814 of CAXKVI010000469.1, read as the reverse complement.
AATTGGCTTTACGCTAGGATGTCAATTATAATTATAAAACTTAATTATAGCAGCAAGAGTAAAGACAAAAAATTTCCGATTATAAAAAGAATTAGTGAAGGAGGGGGAAAAAATGGTGATGAGGAAAAGGTATGTGCGACAGCTTTTGCACGATGAATGACAGAAAAAAGCACAGCATAGTTGATGTGTAATGATGAGCAAACTGGTGGCTTGTAGGCTGGTTAGCTGGTATGATGAGTTGCTATGGCTGCTTGTCGACATATTAAAGCGGTATAAAGGTGGCTTGTTACAAACCGGGAGACATACTTACATACATAGGCAACATGGGTGGCTATAGTTGAGAGTTTATGCAAGTGGGGTCGCTGACCCTCTCAAAGATAAGCACCTTTTTTTACTTACTTTAGAAACATGGCAGCTAGAAGTGAGGAAAGTAGGAGAAATATTCTTCTTAACGATAGTTGCAGGCTACTTGATGGTAACCGCGACTTTAAAGTAGAAAATTTGCTAACACAAGGTCTGTCCATTATATGCTGTGTTGGGCCTCATTAATCAAGCAACTCAATGACGGTTCTGAACTCGTTCAAATTTTTTTAGGCTAACTCATCGTATTCGCGACTTTAAGGTGGCAAGTCAGTTAAAACTGCAAAGCTTGTTGATTGAATGGTACGAGGGAACTCTAGAAAAGTCGCATTGTGAGTTATTGATTTATAAATTCCCAAGTTTTAGGCTACCTCATCGCCACCGCGACTTTAAAGTGGCAAAGTGGTGACACTACAAGATCTGTCGATCGAATCCTGTATAGCAGCTCATTAGTGATGGAGCTTTAGCCAAGACACGGTGTGCTTTATTGATTTCTTGATCTCAAAATTGCTTAAAACTATCTCATCGTAACCGCAACTTTTAAGTGGAAAATTGGTGACACTAAATGGGCTGTCGGCAAAATGCTTTATAGTACCTCATTGGTGGTCGACCTCTAACCGAGATGTCTTCTTGGGTATAAATTTCTTAATTTCAAAGCGTGACGCTACCTCGTGGTAATCGCGACTTTAAAGTGGAGAATTGGTGGATCTACAACGACTGCCTATAGAATGCTGTAAAGCAGCTCATAATTAGACAGCTCTAGCCCAAACGCGTTGTCTGTTATGGATTCCTCAAATTCAAAGTTTCAGGCATTCTGATCGTTACCGCGACTTTAAAGTAGAAACTGCTGACAGTACTAGGTTTTTCGATAGAATGCCGAGGAGTAGCCCATTTGTAAGGGAACTCTAGCCAGGCGATTTATACCTTATCGTAATCGCGACTTTAAGGTGAAAAGTTGGTAACACTAACCTAAAAGTGTTACGACAGAGAACTTCTTTTTCATCCCCCTATTAACTATTTTCTTCTTCATTCCCTCCTCCCCTCGGTATAAACAGTACTACGCACCTGATAACTGCCACATACACACACACGTTTCCATAAATATGACACAAAAAATTAAATCGAAGGGCCTCTGTTGCGCCAGCAAATCAGCAATGAAATCAAAACCTGTCCAGCAGGCTTTACAACAAATTTGCGTTGTTTCCAACATTGACTCGGATGAGCACATCCTTTTTGCTGTCGCCATGAAATGACTGCCTGTCGCATCATCTGTATCCATGCGCACATACCTACATACTTACATAATATAGAGCCACTCACTTACTTTTGTGCTTTTGATTTTCCACGCTCTCTGCACGCCAATTGGTTTCGCCAGTTGGTAACAGCAATGGAAAAAAATTGCCCATCAGCTATATATCATTTCATTTTGATTCATTGACAATTTGTTGGCGTTCATCTTTATCACTTTATGAGGCAATGTTAAAGCACAACAAAAACATTGGCAACAATTACAAAATGTGCACCACTGCCCAAGCAATCAAGTACTAGCGCCAAGGTACTTTCCAGTTTTTGTTTCGAGGGCTTGAAATGAGCGACTTTGTACTTACCTCCCTTCGAAAGAAATCAGCGTTTTGTTTGAGTTGCGAGGACAAATGATAGTCTGTAAATTTTTCAACTGAAATCCGATAAACATGGCAAGCACAGTGGGGTGTTTTGTAGAAAGTTGTGGCAAAACCAAATGTTGAAAAACTTGTGAAAATTTTTGTGAGAGGTTCTAGATTTAAATACAATTCAAAAACAACGAAAAAATCGAAAATTAAAATTAAAAAAAAATTTTTTTTAAGTTTTTTTTTTATTTAAAAATTTTTTTTTCTAAATTAAATTTTTTTGTTTAGGTTTATGGAAAGTTTAATTTTTTTCGTTTGCTAGATTTTTTTTATTTATTTGGAAAGTCAAACTTTAATGCTTTCAAAAAATTCGAAAAAAAATTAATAAAACGAGTTGAAACGTGAGTTTTGGGACTTCATACTGCTTTAAATCATCTTCTCTAGATTCTGACATCTGGGTTTTACCGTTTGGGAGATATTGAATTTTTACCAAAAGTTTATTAAAAATAGCCCACAGTGCGGTGTCAAGCATACAGAAAAACAGTGCAAAAAATTGCCTCAACATGCTTTGATTGAAATGTGGCAAGGCACCTTGAGTTTCATTTACGCTGGCGCGAAGTCAGACTTCCCATAGTGCTAAATATTCTGGGTTGTCCCCTTTTTCATATATTTTTTCTCTGTTTCTTTGCAGTGCGAGATTCCTTTTTGGCTTTAGGCTTTCAACTTTTTTTTAGTTTTTTTTTTTGCTTTCCTTAGTTTACTGTAACAATTTTAATTTCAAGCTGTGCCGCGCCGCCTTTTTCATGCACTTGACTTGCTTCTTTTGGCTCTTCTATGCGGCGACATTGCGCCACCGGAAGTCCTTTGGTATTCGAGCCGCTGCTGTTCTGTAAAAAAAAAGAAGCAACAGAAAAAAGTTAAACAGATAAAGACAAATCGCATAAGCATACTCGCAACAAACAATTCTTTCAATAGCACCACAAACACGTTGAAGGGCTCTTGCAGACATAATAATAAGCCCACAGGGAGCTATTTTTATCGCGATTAAGTTACGCCGCTTTTTATGGAAGTATCAGCTGAGAAAAGGCTTTTAAGCGTTTATGGCTTATCTTGCTGGTATTTTACTAATTTATTTGTCTCCGATTTGTTGGCTAGTTTTTTTATGATGCTTTTAATTCTATTTTAGGATGGAGTGACTTTATTAAATGGCAAATGGGATTTTAACACCGAATATAAAATAAAAAATGTCATGAAATGAAAAAAAAAAAAAATAAAAACAAAAATAAAAAACTTTCCGAAAAAGTAAAAATAAAAATAAAACAAAAAAAAACATAAAAAAAAAAATAAAAAATACTCCCTTGGGGTTTCCAATTGGCGTCAGTTATCGCTAAAAAGGAATGACTGGCGTGCTTTGATATGCAACGGCCAAAATCGCTTAGGCGGTTAAGCGCCAATAAATGATGATGATGACAAAAAAAAAAAAAAAAATTAATATAAAAAAAAAATAAAAAAAAAATAAAAAAATAAAATTAATATAAAAAAAAAAATAAAAAAGAAATTAAAAAGAAATAAAAATAAAATAAAATTAAAAAAAAAGAAATAAAAATAAATAACAAAATAAAACCAACAAAAAATTAATAAGAAAAAAAATAAAACAAACTAAAATAAAATAAAATAAAATAAAATAAAACAAAATAAAATAAATTAAAATAAAATAAATTAAAATAAAATAAAATAAAATAAAATAAAATAAAATAAAATAAAATAAAATAAATTAAAATAAAATAAAATAAAATAAAATAAAATAAAATAAAATAAAATAAAATAAAATAAAATAAAATAAAATA
>CAXKVI010000469.1:0-5000 GCA_964058755.1 Campiglossa producta | reverse complement strand
TCCAAACCAAAGCTTGTAATAGTGTCCGTGGTTGCCTCATTGCAAATGCGAACTGGGGAAAAAAAGGTTGAAATAGAGACTTGCTCAGTTGGGTAGTCTGACACCGGAAATGGTAAGTAAAAGCGCAAGGCAATACTTAAATACAGTCATACCACGATTTAGTTCTAGGCAATAGCAAATCCAGCTGTTCAGACTTATCTACTAGCCTGAGCGCGTCTGACAAGTGCTTGTGGTCTAACAGTGGCAGGAATTAGACGTGTATTGCAGATAAAAGGCAACACTTTCAGATACGACAGACAAACGGTCAGATATTTGATAGCATCGGTTGACACATAAATTAGTTACCACTTAGGCCACCTGTCAATTTGTTGCAATTCAAGGAATTTAATCGAGGAAAAGTAAGATTTTATGTTTGAAGTATAAAAAGATAACAAATAATTACGTTTAGGTCATTAGTTGTCCCACAATCTTATTTGTTGTAATTAATTCTAAATGTTATTTAAACTACAGTTCGGCCGGTGATGAAAAATCAATCAAAAAAGCGGCCAGGATATGTTAACTTATTTTATTAAAATGTTGTTTTATTTATTTTATTTTATCTTATTTAATTTCATTTTATTGTATTTTACTTTTTGTTTTTTTTTTTTTCTATTCTATTTTAATCAAGTGTTTTTCATTTACTTTTGCTTTATTTTATTTCATTTTATATTTGTTTACTGTTACTTTTTAATTTTTACTTATTAATTTTTTTTTTATTTTATTTATTTTTTTATTTTGCTTTTGTTTACTTCTATTTTATTTTATTTTATTTTACTTTCTTTTATTTTATTTTATTTTATTTTATTTTATTTTATTTTATTTTATTTTATTTTATTTTATTTTATTTTATTTTATTTTATTTTATTTTATTTTATTTTATTTTATTTTATTTTATTTTATTTTATTTTATTTTATTTTATTTTATTTTATTTTATTTTATTTTATTTTATTTTATTTTATTTTATTTATTTTATTTTAATTTTTTAATATTTTATTTTATTTTATTTTCTTTTATTTTATTTTATTTTATTTTATTTTATTTTATTTTATTTTATTTTATTTTATTTTATTTTATTTTATTTTATTTATTTTATTTTATTTTATTTTATTTTATTTTATTTTATTTTATTTTATTTATTTTATTTAAATTTTTTTATATTTTATTTTATTTTATTTATTTTATTTTAATTTTTTTATATTTTATTTTATTTTATTTTCTTTTATGTTATTTTATTTTATTTTATTTTATTTTATTTTATTTTATTTTATTTTATTTTATTTTATTTTATTTTATTTTATTTTATTTTATTTTATTTTATTTTATTTTATTTTATTTTATTTTATTTTATTTTATTTTATTTTACTTTATTTTATTTTATTTTATTTTATTTTATTTTATTTTATTTTATTTTATTTTATTTTATTTTATTTTATTTTATTTTATTTTATTTTATTTTATTTTATTTTATTTTATTTTATTTTATTTTATTTTATTTTATTTTATTTTATTTTATTTTATTTTATTTTACTTTATTTTATTTTATTTTATTTTATTTTATTTTATTTTATTTTATTTTATTTTATTTTATTTTATTTTATTTTATTTTATTTTATTTTATTTTATTTTATTTTATTTTATTTTATTTTATTTTATTTATTTTATTTTATTTTATTTTATTTTATTTTATTTTATTTTATTTTATTTTATTTTATTTTATTTTATTTTATTTTGCTTTATTTTATTTTATTTTATTTTTATTTATTTTATGATATTTTTTTAATTTTTGTTTATTTTATTTAATTTATTTTTTAAAATTTTCTATTTTATTTTATTTCATTCCAACCAAGCATCATAATTTTTGTACACATCAAATGCATTTCAACTTTCCGTTCAATTCCTTAGAAATGATTTTCCAGTAGTTGTAAGCACTTTTTAATTAAATTAATCATCAACTCGTGGAATCCAAAAGGAGAAAGGGGTAATGCAAAACCAACGGGATTGTCTCTGAACTGTGCAAAGAGCACATGCACCATTGCGTAACTAAATACCGGTGTGTCACCAACAACAACACACTTCAACCAGCCAACAGCGATAGTGGCTGAGTCAACGCGACAAACAACAAACTTTCACTACTACAAACGTTTTTATCTAGAACAAAGTGTCGACGTTTACGAAAACTAATCGAAGCAATTTGTACAAATGTCAGCTTTGTCTCGTGTAATTTTAGAAAAGCACATTCAATTTCAACGTGCCACAGGTCGGTCGGGTTACTTGACATACAACATGGCGTACAATTACACAACAACAAACACAAACAACATACAAGCTCTTTCGCCTATAAGCACATTAGACAAAATTAGACAAAAACATGCTTTCAAAAACTTACATGACGTCGATATGTATGCAAGTTGGAGTATTTTGAAATCGTATTGTCTAACTAAATGCATGTGACCGCCTAAACGGGTGACTGACTCACTCACTGGCGTTAGTGATTGAATGACTGTCATTTCTTGTTTTGTTGTTGCTTTTGCTCATTTTACATTTGTTTGGTGTATTTGAATTTTATTTGCAGTGGATAGGTAAATGACTATAGGCCGCTATATAGGTAGATATTCATAGATTTGTATTTTAGACCGTATCAGATTTTTTTCAAGACCATTTCTGAAATATGTCGGAACTGATTTTTGATTATGTATTTGACCATTATTAAGGAGCTTTTGAAATGATTTTAGCTTTACTTCAAAACAAACCCCATTTTTTTTTTTCGAAATACTTTGCGGGTTTTTTAGACTATTCTTTGAGCTATATAAGGAGTATTTTGGAATAGCTTCGGAAATATTTTGTGGCTATTTTTGGGACTATAACGTCGGCATATTCCTATGATTTGCAATTTATTTTGTAGTAATATCTGTATTACGTATTTCCGAAGTTCTGAATTTGAAAACTGTTATAGGACTATTTACGGACTTTTTCTATATCCATTTTAAAATATCTTGTTTTCTTGAGACCATTTCTGAAATGATTCCTGAAGCAGCTTTACGAGATCCCGTTTCGGACTGTTTCGAAACCAGTTCGTGGATTTTTTCGGGACCAATATATATATAATTTTTTTCGGGATCTCTTAAGGATGCTTCAGGATTATGTAGCAATTATTTTTGAAAGAATTTTAGCATTAAAGAATAAGTGGATACCTTGAACAAGTTATCTCAGGTTTATTTTGACATTAATTTAGGACTATCTTCGATATTCGCCGAATTATTATTAGAATATTTTGGTGCGACTGTTCAATTCTTCCAGAATTATTTTGAGCATATTTTCGACCCCCGTTGGGAACCGTTTCGAAACCAATTCTGTATTTTTGCGGTATAAATTTACCATTTTTCTGGGATCCTGTACGAATGACATCTGGATCACATCGAAAATTTTCACTCAATCCTTTTCAACTTATTTTAGGATCATTTCGAAATAATTTTCAATTAAACTAATATATCAAAATTATTTCCTGTCCTCTTTCAAAATTGTTATTATGGGCTCTTGAGGGACCATTTTGGCATCCATTCGACTAGATACCATTTCTGAAACATTTCGATCTTTTTAGTTTGATAACCATTCCGAGAATATTTTGGGCGACCATTTAGGATTTTTCGGGATCGTTCCGAAGTCAATTAGGTAATTTTTAGGATCAAATTGCGATTTTTTTACATCCTTTAGGAATAGGTTGGAAGTAATTTCAGAATACTTTTGGGACCATTCCACGACTTTTTCGAGTTCGTCCGGGAACTCGAAACAAGGTGTTTTTATTATCAGCCTCCAAAAACCGTAATTGACGAGTCAACAGCTGATCTCTAGCCTTTTCGATACCATCCAATAAACATTCAATTCCCAAACTCTAAATGAAATTGTAAATTTAAATAGCTACAAGAAAATCCGTTGTTGTTGTGTGGCTACAGAAAATTGTCATGCTACTCAACCAAATACGGCTAGTCGTTGCAAATGTGGAAACCCATGCCGCATACGCCACACATTTTTGGTGAGACAAATGAGTTGCACAATGACGCGGAACAGCAGCACATAGACAAATGGTTTCGGCTGACTGACTGAGGCTCTCAAATAAAGTGGCAAGCAAAAATAATGTGATCACGGTATTTGTGGTGGCGTTACTGAGGTAACGGTAAAGGCGCTCAGTCAACAATAGGCTTAGTTAGATATTGGAGAATTGCATACAATAAATCTTGCAATTGGTTTTTAACTATATGAAACTGTTGAAATCTATAAAAATTCAGTTGATGAATGTCGAATTGAGTTGAAGCTTTGATTGGAAGAATAACTGAGGATATTAAAAAGCTAAACCACGGATATGCATCACAGAGGTTAGAAGGGTTGGGTTAGTTTAAGGTGACTGTATTCAAAAAGGGAAGAGTAAAGGTAAAACTTTCCTCACTCACATTTCGTTGGCCAGTGACAATCAAGAATCTACACCAGCAATGAACAGCTGACTTGACAGTTGTCGTTTGAGTGAACAATAAACGTACTTTTGTCGCTTGAAAAAATTTGCATAACTTTTCTGTTTGATCTTGATTGCAAGAATTTAAACCCATCTATGGTTGGTCTTTATGTCTTAAAAATACGAGTATATGTTTTCTTGGATGATTATAAAATTAGAATACTATAAAAAGATTTTTAACTCCTAACAACTTGACTTTCGTATTGATTAAGTTTCAAATCCTAAGAAGCTTTTGGTCCATAAGCTCAGTGCTTGAGGGTGTATTCCAGATTATGAGTAAGCTAGTTCTTTATGCTTGACTAAATCCAAAAGTTGAGTGTTCTGAATTTGTATGTAGTGTTACGCCCTAACGAAGAGCCTACTTACATTCATACAAACTTCTAAAGCCATCAGCCTTTACTATACTTATATAATGAAGTACTGTTGAAATTTCATAACAAAAAAAAAAAACGAAAT
>CAXKVI010000468.1:17500-30423 GCA_964058755.1 Campiglossa producta | reverse complement strand
AAATCGTGATTAAATAATAAAATGTTTATATATAGGGATAATGTAAATATGCTAAAAATAATTAAAAATTTGTTTTTGTTTGTAGTTCCTTGAAGACGGTTACCGTAGAGTAATCGAAATATATCGGAGAAAAAAACTAAAAGTGGTGTTTTCACTTATTTTTATGACCTTAAGCCGGCAAAACTAAATAATTGTTCAAATACAACAGGTCGCCAAAAACAACATTGTTAAAATAAAATAAAATAAAATAAAATAAAATAAAATAAAATAAAATAAAATAAAATAAAATAAAATAAAATAAAATAAAATAAAATAAAATAAAATAAAATAAAATAAAATAAAATAAAATAAAATAAAATAAAATAAAATAAAATAAAATAAAATAAAATAAAATAAAATAAAACAAAATAAAATAAAATAAAATAAAATAAAATAAAATAAAATAAAATAAAATAAAATAAAATAAAATAAAATAAAATAAAATAAAATAAAATAAAATAAAATAAAATAAAATAAAATAAAATAAAATAAAATAAAATAAAATAAAATAAAATAAAATAAAATAAAATAAAATAAAATAAAATAAAACAAAATAAAATAAAATAAAATAAAATAAAATAAAATAAAATAAAATAAAATAAAATAAAATAAAATAAAATAAAATAAAATAAAATAAAATAAAATAAAATAAAATAAAATAAAATAAAATAAAATAAAATAAAATACAATAAAATAAAATAAAATAAAATTAAATAAAATTAAATAAAATAAAATAAATTAAAATATTTTCAAATCTCAAAACTTGATTACAATTTGTATGACTAAAATTTAAAAACCAAAGACACCGACACCATGTCTTTGTTTAATAACGAATTTGCTGCTTCTTTGTGACAGTATTCATATAAAGGTTGTCTTTAAACATTTTTTATCAACTTTTTATTGTCTACTTTTTAGGTGGTGCCAAGTTTCATGTCTTCAGCTTTCCGTGGAACTTACTTAGAAATCGATCGGAATTTTAAATTTTACAAATTATATTGTTTTCGAGTCCTGAACTATATGCCAAGTTACCTAAAAAGGCTTTGCAAGATTCTAAAGTATCGTATTGAAATGACGTTGCAAACTAGAAAGCGACTTAATATAAAGGTAGTAAAAAAATAATAAAATTGTTCTCACTGCAGTATGCCCACTTATGACCCTAGTGCTTGTATGTATGTATATATTTGAATTGCTGTTGTTTGGTTGGTGGCAACAGCCATGTTGCATTGTGGCAATTAATTACCTGCGAGCGTTGCAAATTGCCATTTTAATTAGTAAAGGAGCTATAGCACGTGCAAAAACAAGGCGTTCTTTGCTAAGGGTAAGCTTGTACAAAGATCAGGCTTATAACATTTAACAAACATAACCAATATATATAACACATACTTATATACATATATTTTAATGCTCACACGCTCTTATGATATGTAGATCCTTGTATGTGAGAAAAGTAGACAGAACTCACTTTTAGACTTAATGCACATAAAAACAAACACACACACACACCTGCACCAATATGCACCCTTCATTCATGCTAATAAACACAAATACACAAATAGTAGTAGGTTGAAATCGATTACAATTTTCTGGCACACCTGGGGCGCACTCCAGCTGATTGCTTTAATGCGGCAACTTATCGTCACCAATAGCGTTATACACACAAACACATACATACATTCATGCATACAAGTCATATAAAGCGCTTTAGGATGTCCAAATGAAAGCCGACATTATACTTAGCCAGAAAGGCTTGATTACAAATAAACTAACACATACATAAATAGCGCAAGTATGCTGTTACATACATACAAACATACATATATGTATATGTATAGGTATATATGCACTAAGTATTACGTACTTGCAAGCGTAAACTTTCCATATTTGCCGACATTCATGCCGATAAGTATGCTAATATAGGCACATAAATTTAGAATTTGTCAGCGCTTAAAGCAATTAGTTCACTTTGGATTTACTATGTTGTAACACTGACTAGCAAAAGTTGTAGTAATACGAGTGAAAGCATTAGGGTATGTCTTCTTTTGTTTAACATTTTTGTTGTGTTTGAAAGCAGTGCTCCGACAAAAAAAAATTTCACTTATAAACCATGTCACTTTTATGAAAATTTGAAGTGATTTTTGGTCATTAAATAAAGGCGGGCAAATATGGGCAACAATTGTTTTCTGAGATCGAGAGAACATATGCCAAGCTTTCATTTTATAATAGTTTGAAGGTGTAGCAGGCTGTAGCAACAAACTTTTTGTCAAAGTTAGCATTTATGAAGTAAAATTTTTGCTGGCTTCTATTTCTTTCAATATTTGGTTGAAACCACTATTTTTTACTTTTTTTAGCCAAATAAGTGCTAAATATTTTTACAAAATCACAACTATAACATATCTATAATATGCTTAAAGAAAATACGCATGCGTATTATGTGCATTAGGGTGTGTCTTCTTTTGTTTGTAGACAACATTTTTGTTGTGTTTCAAAGCAGTGCTCCGACAAAAAAAATTTCACTTATAAACCATGTCACTTTTATGAAAATTTGAAGTGATTTTTGGTCATTAAATAAAGGCGGGCAAATATGGGCAAAAATTGTTTTCTGGAATCGAAAGAAAATATTCCAAGCTTTCATTTTATAATAGTTTGAAGGTGTAGCAGGCTGTAGCACACAAACTTTTTGTCAAAGTTAGCATTTATGAAGTAAAATTTTTGCTGGCTTATATTTCTTTCAATATTTGGTTGAATCCACTATTTTTTACTTTTTTTTTAGCCAAATAAGTGCTAAGTACAAAATCACAACTATAACATACCTATAAAATGCTTAAAGAAAATACGCATGCGTATTATGTGCATTAGGGTGTGTCTTCCTTTGTTTGTAGGCAACATTTTTGTTCTGTATCAAAGCAGTGCCCGACAAAAAAAATTTACGTATAAAACATGTCACTTTTATGAAAATGTGAAAAGATTTTTCGTCATTAAAGAAAGGAGGGCAAATATGGGAAAAAATTTTTTTTTGGAATCGAAAGAAAATATTTCAAGCTGTTATTTTATAATAGTTAAAAAGTGTAGCACGCTGTAATACACCAACTGTTTGTCAAAGTTAGCATTTATAAAGTAAAATTTTTGCTGGCTTCTATTTCTTTCAATATTTGGTCAATTGCACTAATTTTTTCTTTTTTTTAGCCAAAGAAGTGCTATATATTCGTACAAAATCACAACTATGAGCACACCTTTAAAATACTTCAAAATAACACGCACCCTAATGTTCATACTTAAGCGTCTGTAAATATCGCTTTACATTTATAGCCAAACTGTTTCAAAAGGAAGTCTTATGCTTAGAGGCATCCTTAAGTAGGAATATTCTATGTAATAGATACTTAATTAATTTAATTTTCAAAATACCGGTAGCTAGGTATCTACGTAAAATAGCATGTACTTGGAACAAAAGCTAAATTCATTGGAATAATAAAATCACAACTCGAATCAGCATCAAGACAATGAGGTACAGTAGTAAGTGCCACTGTTTGGCAGGATTCATTTTATTCAACTTTTTAATGGGGGATCTCGAGATGAAAATATTTCCTATGTTTTTTTTTAAGTTTTTTTTTTAATTTAAAAAGGTGGCAACGCTGTTATAACTTTCTAGTTTCAAAACTTTAATAGGACTTCCTGAAACGTACAATATAACTTATGTTTTCTTGAGAGCACATCCAAATGGGTCAGTGATACTCATATGTAAGTCCATATCTAATCTAATACAAAAATCAAATAATAGACAGGTGGCAACACCATTAAACCATCTATATACCATATTTCAACCAAATCGCCCCAATATCGACAGGTCATATGAAAAAAAGTCTGATACTGGCCCTGATAAGTAGTGCACAAGACCTAAAATGACCCGAAAATTAGCCAAAAAAAAGGTTCCCAAAATGATCCAAATTACCCCAAAATGACTCCAAAATTACCCCAAAATGCTTAAAAATGATCCCATAATGACCCCAATATAATCACAAATTGACCCCAAATTGATCCCAAAATGGCCCCAAAATGACCATAATATGACCCCAAAATGACCCAAAAAAGTTCCCAAAATGATCATAAAAATACCCCGAAAAGATTCCCAAATTACCCAAAAATAATCACAAAATGACCCCAAAATTACCTCAGAATGATCCCAATATGACCCAAAAATTATCCAAAAAATTTCCCCAATATCATCCCAAAACCACCCCAAATTGATCTAAAAATTATCCCAAAATTACCTCAAAATAAACCTAAAATGATAGCAAAATTGACCAAAAAATGTTCTAAAAATGATCCCGAAATGATGCCAAAACTATCCAAAAATTACCCCAAAATGACTCCAAAATTATCCAAAATGACCTCAATATGATCCCGTAATGACTCCAAAATGATATCGAAATGGCCCCAATATAATCCCAAAATGACCCCAAATTGATCCGAAATCACCCCTTAATGATTCCAAAATTATCCCAAAATGACTCCAAAATTATCCCAAAATGACCGAAAAATAACCCTAAAATTACCCCAAAATGACTTCAAAATGATCCCGAAATTATCCCAAAATGACCCCAAAATTATTCCAAAATGATCCCATAATGACTACTAAATGTTAGCAAATTGACCTCAAAATAACCCTTATATGACCCAAAATGGCCCAAAAATAATCACAAAATGACACCAAAATAATTGCAAAATGATCCCAAAATGACACTGAAATGACCCCAATATGATCCCAAAATGCCCCAATAATATCGCCAAAATAATCCCAAAATTATCCTAGAAATGATCCCGAAACAGTCGCAGTATATAATGCGAATAATTTCTTGCGTGATGAATACTATTTTATTCAAGAATCGATTGATTTTTTTTTTTAATGAAAAATAACCTCAAAATTTTACAAATTATGAACACTTTTTTCTTTTTATTCGAATAATTGTTTATTTGAAGTGGCCCAATATTAAGCTATTTTTTAATCCCTTTATAAAATTTTTAAAAATATCAAAACGAATCCCTTTATAAAATTTTTTAAAAATATCAAAACGTTTTATCAAGATTTATAATTTTTAATTAGGTTATTCAGAATGGATTTATAATCATTCTGCTTTAACATAACGAAGTTTTACTCTAAAAAATGCAGCAAATAATTACGTTCATAAGCACGTGCAAAACCAAAGACTTGAGTTTAGGAAATAACAAAAATAAAGAGATACTATCAGGGACCAAAGCAAAATTCGATTTAAAACTTTGAATAAAGCTTAATTACTCTTTATAAGATTGAAAATATTTCAACACTCTACGGTCTCTGGGTCAAACACATAAAAACCCACACACAAAAGTGTTTACCGCAAAAATTATACATACATACTTAGACTTACAATGGCCATTCACAGAATTATCAGCACAGGTAATTACTAAGACAATGTATTCAAACTAATAATATGTAAAAACTATATGCAATCAACCACAATAACAATAAACGAGAAAGACAATTGAACAAACAACAATGGTGCAAAACAATAATAATACTAATTTACTAAAGTACAATATAAAGGTAAGTACATATGTGCATATATTTATATAACTATTGCATGATTGTAAGTACATAGCTATAAACAAAACCACAACTATCTTTATACACACACCTACTTGGGATGGGAATGTATAAACAAATTTTATTGATATCAATCCTAGAATATTTTTAGTTAATTTCGAGATCGAAGATTTCGTTATCGAAAAGTAGAAAATATTATAATATAATATATTAGGAACGGTAGCAGTATTCAAAAAGCTTTGATTTGTTTTATTTTATTTTATTTTGATTTTTTTTTTTTTTTCAATTTAGTTGAGTTTTTTTTATTTTATTTTTTTTTTTTTTTCTATTTTTTTTTATTTTTTTTTTTTTTTTTATTCTATTTTATTTTTTTTTTTTATTTTTTTTTATTTTACTTTTTTTATTTTTTTTTATTTTATTTTATTTTATTTAACTTTATTTTATTTTATTTTATTTTGTTTTATTTTATTTTATTTTATTTTATTTTAATTTTATTTTATTTTATTTTATTTTATTTTATTTTATTTTATTTTATTTTTATTTTATTTTATTTTATTTTATTTTATTTTATTTTATTTTATTTTATTTTATTTTTATTTTATTTTATTTTATTTTATTTTATTTTATTTTATTTTATTTTATTTTATTTTATTTTATTTTATTTTATTTTATTTTATTTTATTTTGTTTTATTTTATTTTATTTTATTTTATTTTATTTTATTTTATTTTATTATTTTATTTTATTTTATTTTATTTTATTTTATTTTATTTTATTTTATTTTATTTTATTTTATTTTATTTTATTTTATTTTATTTTATTTTATTTTATTTATTTTATTTTATTTTATTTTATTTTATTTTATTTTATTTTATTTTATTTATTTTATTTTATTTTATTTTATTTTATTTTATTTTATTTTATTTTATTTTTATTTTATTTTATTTTATTTTATTTTATTTTATTTTATTTTATTTTATTTTATTTTATTTTTTTATTTTTTTTTATTTTATTTTATTTTATTTATTTTATTTTATTTTATTTTATTTTATTTTATTTTATTTTATATTTTTATTTTATTTTATTTTATTTTATTTTATTTATTTTATTTTATTTTATTTTATTTTATTTTATTTTATTTTATTTTATTTTATTTTATTTTATTTTATTTTATTTTATTTTATTTTATTTTATTTTATTTTATTTTATTTTATTTTATTTTATTTTATTTTATTTTTATTTTATTTTATTTTATTTTATTTTATTTTATTTTATTTTATTTTATTTTATTTTATTTTATTTTATTTTAATTTAATTTAATTTAGTTTTTATTTCTTTATTTTATTTTATTTTATTTTATTTTATTTTATTTTATTTTATTTTATTTTATTTTATTTTATTTTATTTTATTTTATTTTATTTTATTTTATTTTCTTTTCTTTTCTTTTATTTTATTTTATTTTATTTTTTTATTTTATTTTATTTTATTTTATTTTATTTTATTTTATTTTATTTTATTTATAATAGCGACACAAAAAGATATTTAAAGCTTATCAAACAGCAGCTACTGACAAAACTGCCATTGTAGATAAATATGAACAGTCAACACGCGATCGCAATAATACTAATAATAGTAGCAAATAATAACAATAACAAGTGTAATCATTGAAGCAGTACTTACATTAAAAACTAGTTCTCAATTAATATTTTTAATTGTCAGACGATTTCACGAAAGAAACTTAAATTGGATATATGAAATCTGAAAAGGTGGGCCTCCTCTTTACGTGTAAAGAGATACATACATATACTTTAGTCATATTTCATAAACAATAGTAGATAGTAACTTTTAAGCACAAGCACTTTTACAAAAATAGTACTTAGAACAAATGCACAAAAATATTTTATGCAATGCGAGCATACTAACTCACAAAACAGTTTTAAATGTGGCACACGTAAACCAAACAAATGTCCTTCAAAACACACACAAACAACTGATGACAATGCCATTTAACTACAACACGTACCATTAGTACTACGGTAGGTACATTAAAGTATGTGAACATCTATGCAGCTACATACATACATATGTAGGTACATGTCGAAATCTATTCATTTACATATGGAAATATGGTGCAAGTAATAAGTAACATGAAAACACGGCTACACTAACAATAAAGTTACAGTTTTAACAACTTAACAGTAAAGTATGGTAATGTGAGATACAAAGTGACAGAATTGTTTTGGTAAAATACAAAATAATGTTAGTTGTAAGTCGTAGTACGAGTATGTAACGAAATATTACTAAATGTCAATACTAAAGAGAAACATTACCTAGATATGTTAATCTGCATGTGAGTATGTTGGCTTTGTAGAATGGATGGCCCCATAGAAGGGAAGGAAATGCTGGTGTAAACAACCAACAAAAAATAAAGTAAGCGATAATAATACGAAAACCTATAAGAAAATATTAATCTCCATTTAACCCATTAAGAACGCATTGATCCTCTTCTGCAGACTCTTTCAGGTATACTCGTGTGATCAAAACTTGAACTTATATTAAGATAACTCGAATAACGAGCAAGACGGACGAAACAAACAGGACGGAAACAAAACAAACAAGACGGAAACGAAACAAAACAAACAGGACGGAAACGAAACAAACAAGACGGAAACGAAACAAACCGGACGGAAACGAAACAGACGAACAAGGCGGTAGTTACAAGTATGGTGGTAGAAACATCAAACATTTAAACTACTCAGTCGATTAAGACCAAGACAAGGACAAGGCTTTTCACAGAACTAAGGACCTTGACGTCAACTTGTCAGACGCGGACACTCTACTCGTCTCCAGTCAAGAGAAGAGTATAAAGAGTATAACAGTTACGGGTAGTACCAATAATGATACAAGCATACAAAGCAGAAATCGCAATGTTTGAGGGTACCGCCCAAAGTGCCCAGAGACCCACCCCTAATTCCACATAGTAAGCCACCTGGCATAGTGTCAAAGAAGAAGACGAAAAAGAAGATATATCGCATAAATTGAAATACCAGATACTCGCTCATACCAAGCGGCTTCGAAGAGACTGCGCCGGATGGAAGGGTTATCCCGCAGTCTCAAATCTGCAACCGTAATGGCCGAGCAACGCAAAGTGATTCGACGCCCGTTGAAAGTTTCGATGGTAAAGTTTCTCAGGAACCGAGACAGTCGGCCAGTACCGCAAGGGAGTACGGGAGCGTACAGGGTATGAACCTCAAGGACTGCCACTACAACAACAACAACACTCCCAAAAAACCTGCACGAATTATTTATGTCGCCACAACAATAACAAGAACAACCACTTACAAGTGGCCAACAGCAGATGGCATGGCCAGCGATGATTCAACAGAACTTGGTGAAGGTAGAGAGGTCAGGTTGTCGAAGCTTGTAATACTTCGCCTGCGAGAAAATAAAGCCGGATCCCAACCGGTGTTTGACTCCTCCGAGATAGACAGGGGATACAGACATGGAAAAATTAGAAAACAGAGAAGGGCGATATGGGATAGGAAAAGGAAGGGGTTGGGGAAGCTGAATCGATATTGGAGGACTGAGATCACTATATAGTTCAAATTCGGTTGCCTCAGAGGCGCACTTAGGCCAGTTTTGAAAGGCCGGTTGGTTGATTCCGGCCAACACTAGGAAAGTCAGCCCCGGGACCCGGCCATATGAGTTGTTGGGATTTTCCAAATAGCAGAATCCCCAGACTGACACTCCCAAACCGACACCGTTACTCCTCCTTGAACCACTTAGATAACTTTATGAAGGCCATCAAGTCCTTTATGTCCAGTTCCGAGATCTGGTTATAGACTAGATGGATACTGGTCAAAGCATTGGGTGAGACTTATAAATTTACTTATGTCAATTATGGAGCACTTAAACACATCCTTCAGGTCAGTTAAAACGAACCTACTCAAGGTCATGTGTCTTATATTGGCCAGGGCGGGCACTCGCAAAGGAAGTGAGGAGTACCACCTACGAATGGCCATAGCCTTGTATTTGTTATGTATGCCAGTTTTGATTGCTGTGTTTGGGCGTAGCACACTAACTACTTCCCAGTTGTCTGCTACTGCCCCTGTCCTTGCCAGTTCATCCGCTTTCTAGTTGCTCTCAATGTTCCTGTGACCCGGAACCCAGACAAGTGCGATTTTTGCCGAGTTTGCTGCTGACCGAAGTGACCTTTGGATGATGGCCATAAGCGCTGCTTGGCTCTCTGAGTATATGCGTACCTCCCTCCCTTCAATTGACTCTCCTGTTAGGTTTCCACAGGCTTTCTCGATACCAATTACTTCCGCTTGAAAGATGCTGGCCGAGTCCGGGAGACGGTAGGTCTGAGCGACTTGCAATTGCTCAGAGAAGACCTCTGCCCCACGCCATAGTCCATTTTGGACTCGTCCGTGTAGAGCGAGATTATCCTCTGCTTACAAGCACTACCATCTCTCCATCCGCCTCTTGATGGGACGTGCACTTCATAGTTCTTGTAAAATTTTAAGGAAGGTGAGAGGTAGTCTGATGTTAGGTCTTCGTTTGAAAGCCGGTTTAGGATGCCGCTATGGCCATACTGTTTCGTATTCCAGCAGTCGGACGCCTTAAGTTCAAATTTATGCAAGATAGTTTTCTGGTATATGGCTTTCTACAAGATTGGGACTACAAAAACTCGATTAGCGATGCTAACAACGAGACCCAGATCCATACTCCATATTCCATTTCGTGCTTTCTGAGCTATACTCAGCTTCTAAGCAGTAACAACTCACAAATAAAAGCAAGTTATTTGCTCGATGAAATATTTAATGGTTCGATAAATTTAGTTAAATAGAGAAAAATTAGGCACCAATATCTATTTACAAACATATATGTAAGTAAGTGTGTGTGTGTGTGTGTGCAATGCACGTGCTGCTGCAACTTACTTACATCTCTCTGCTGTAAGCGATTAACATTTAATTGATTACAAATGAAGAACGTTTCTCTTCGATGGCAGTTACAACAGCCATTATAAACAGTCCAACAAATTACCGCGCGCATAATAGGGTATACCTAAATGCGATTAAAATAAATGACCCAGCACGGCAGGCACGCGAAAGTAACGGCCATTCTCATCCGTGCGTCAAGCTATCAATTTATTTTACATAGCTTTTTATTTGAGTTCATTTCATTGTGTGTCGTGTCTTGTCCCAGCTGTTCGGAGGTGCAATTATATTCGCATTTACTTTGAATAATTTCCGCTGTAAATGTATTTATTATCCCTCTCGCAATGCGTTGCTGCGGCGTTAAGTTCGAGTTAACTTTGCAATGTCTATAGTGTCACAATGGTCATTTGCTGTTTGAACAGTTTTTTTCTCTCTTTTTGTTTTACTCACGTTTTTATTACAGGCGTACTGTATTTTTATTTTTTTTTTGATAATTTTGTGTAGGTATAGCCAGTTGCATGAACTAGCACAAAAGGTTTATAATTATATCTTCCGCTTGTGTTAATTAATTGAAGGCGGCGTTATGATCGAGAGTAAAATTTGAAAAAAAAATGGCTGATGATGCAACGGAAATTATGCAACGGAAATAAAAATTGTAGCCGACTTTCAGGCATTTAGCTGTGCAAATCAAATAGTAGGTAAAATTCTAAGGTCTAGCTAACATTGCACAAATTGTAATAGTTAGGCCGAGCAGAATTCATAGGTGTTGCCACTTTTGGCGGTTCACAGGGTTGCTACCTATCTCAATTTTTTTAAATATAGAGTTAGATATGCCAATGATGTTTATCAAATGAAAGGTATTTTCGACCGTATTCCAAATAAAATAATTTCAAGCAGGGTTGCCACTTAGCAGGGTTGCCACCTAACCGCAATTTACTTATTTTTTCGTATATCTCGGGGATTGCTTGACCTATTTGGATAAAATTTGGCATATGTACAAATTTTATTCATTCTAAGATTATATAAATGGGTGTTGTTACTTAGGGAGGTTTACAGGTTTGCCACCTATCCCAATTTTTTTTTAATATAGAGCTAGATATTCCAATATGGGTATCAAATGAAAGGCATTTTCGGCCGTATCCCAAATATGACAATTTCACGCAGGATTGCATTCACTTTATTTGTATTTCGTTATTTCTAAATTTAAGAAGTTAACTTCTTTCTTGTTTTTTTTTAATTCCATTTTATGTTTTTTTTTTAATTTTTTTTTTTATTCTATTTTATTTTGTAATTTTTTTTTAATTTCATTTATTTTTTTTTTTCATTAATTTTTATTTATTTTATTTTATCATTTTTTTTTTTTTTTTTCATTTTATCTTGTTTTATTTTATACTCTTTTATTTTATTATTTTTAAATTAATTTATTTTATTTTATTTTTTTTATTTTATTTAATTTATTATTATTTATTTTATTTTATTTTATTTTATTTTATTTTATTTTTTTTTTATTTTTTTTTATTTTATTTATTTTTTTTAATTAAATTTTTTTTTTTATTTTATTTTATTTTATTTTATTTTATTTTATTTTATTTTATTTTATTTTATTTTATTTTATTTTATTTTATTTTATTTTATTTTATTTTATTTTATTTTATTTTATTTTATTTTATTTTATTTTATTTTATTTTATTTTATTTTATTTTATTTTATTTTATTTTATTTTATTTTATTTTATTTTATTTTATTTTATATTATTTTATTTTATTTTATTTTATTTTATTTTATTTTATTTTATTTTATTTTTTTTTTTATTTTTTTTTTAATTTATTTTCTTTTTTTTTCTTTTGTTTAATTTAATTTTTTTTTTATTTTATTTTATTTTATTTTCTTTTATTTTATTTTATTTTATTTTATTTTATTTTATTTTATTTTATTTTATTTTATTTTATTTTATTTTATTTTATTTTATTTTATTTTATTTTATTTTATTTTATTTTATTTTATTTTATTTTATTTTATTTTATTTTATTTTATTTTATTTTATTTTATTTTATTTTATTTTATTTTATTTTATTTTTTATTTTATTTTATTTTATTTTATTTTATTTTATTTTATTTTATTTTATTTTATTTTATTTTATTTTATTTTATTTTATTTTATTTTATTTTATTTTATTTTATTTTATTTTATTTTATTTTATTTTATTTTATTTTATTTTATTTTATTTTATTTTATTTTATTTTATTTTATTTTATTTTATTTTATTTTATTTTATTTTATTTTATTTTATTTTATTTTATTTTATTTTATTTTATTTTATTTTATTTTATTTTATTTTATTTTATTTTATTTTATTTTATTTTAT
>CAXKVI010000468.1:0-12500 GCA_964058755.1 Campiglossa producta | reverse complement strand
ACGTAAAATTTTGCAACTCGAGTACTTTCTATTTACGTAGTATACGTAGTGAAAATCAACAAGATCGGGCAAATGTAACATATAGCCCCCATACAACCGATTGTTCAGATATAAGGTTTTTTGGCCAAAACTTCTGCAATTAAAAAGTTAGGAACGTAAAATTTTGCAACTCGAGTACTTTATATTTATGTAGTGTATATAGTAAAAATCAACAAGATCGGGCAAATGTAACATATAGCCCCCATACAACCGATTGTTCAGATATAAGGTTTTTTGACCAAAACTTCTGCAATTAAAAAGTTAGGAACGTAAAATTTTGCAACTCGAGTACTTTATATTTATGTAGTGTATATAGTAAAAATCAACAAGATCGGGCAAATGTAACATATAGCCCCCATACAACCGATTGTTCAGATATAAGGTTTTTTGACCAAAACTTCTGCAATTAAAAAGTTAGGAACGTAAAATTTTGCAACTCGAGTACTTTATATTTATGTAGTGTATATAGTGAAAATCAAAAAGATCGGGCAAATGTAACATATAGCCCCCATACAACCGATTGTTCAGATATAAGGGTTTTTGACCAAAACTTCTGCAATTAAAAAGTTAGGAACATAAAATTTTGCAACTTGAGTACTTTCAATTTATGTAGTGTGTAGAGGAAAATCAAGAAGATCGGGTAAATATAACATATAGCCCCATACAACCGGTTGTTCCGATATAAGGTTTTTTGGCCAATACTTCCGCATTTAAAAAGTTAGGAACGTAAAATATTGCACCTTTAGTACTTTCTACATATGTAATGTGTATAGTGTAAGTCAGTACAATTGAACACGTATAATATATAGCCTCCATACAATCGATTGTTCCGATAACTCGGATCCTATTATTTTGTAAGTTTTTTTAAATTATAACAAAGATGTGTAATGTGTATAGTAAATATAGTTAAATTGAAACAGGCTGTACTGGGGATCGAACAATGAAAATCGTGACGCTTATTCATGAAAGGTATATAGCCTTCGGCACAGCCGAAGACAGCTTTCCTTACTTGTTTTTTTTTTTGTTTTTTTTTCTTGCAATGAATTTTATTTTGATTTTCGTTTCTTCCTACTTAATATAATTTAATTTAATTTTTTTTATTTTGTTTTTATTTAGTTTTTAATTTTTTTTTTTGTAATTGACCTAATTCTTGATTTTTGTTTTTTCTGTTTTTCGTTTATTTTGTTTTTTCATTTGATTTTATTTTATTCTATATTTTTTTAGTATTCATTTTTTTTATTCTGTTTTATTTTCTTTATTTAATTTTTTTATATTTTTTCAACTTTTTTTCTTTTTTTTAATTTTTCTTATTTTTATTTAAATTTATTTAAATTGACTTAATTATTTTTTTTAGTCTTTTATTTTAATTAGTTTATTGTTTTTTCTTTATTTTTTTATTTATCTATCCAAGTTAATCAAAGGCCATAATGCTCTTATTATAAATGTCCTCAAAATTTTCAAAAAAAAAACCCTTCCCATCGACGCTTTGCAACGCCCATACCTAAATTGCGCCTATATCAAAGTCCTCAAGTATATTTGTATGCGTATACTCACAAAATTGCGTCTGTGCGCTTTTATTATGTAAATACAAGTACATTTGCCTATACTATTGTCAGCTTGTTGCTATTGTTTTCCTAAGAACAAACATATGTATGTCAATGTATTCGCAACAAATGAATTTGTATGTATCGCATTGCTTTTGTAATTAGTTTCAGTTTTGCGGTATTTGTTCACGCCGCGCCATTTGTAGGTAATTGAAATTCATTTGTTTGCCTCTGCTAAGTTTTGCAAAGTTGTAAATGCATGTATGTATGTATGTATGTATGTATGTATGTGCGCTTGTGTGCCTTTGTATTAGTGTGGCAACAAATGTTCTAAAAAGCCTTGCACCACTTTACGTCTACAGCTTAGAGGCACTTTTATAATTTTCTATACAAAGGATTTTAAGTGATGTTGGTGTGTGTGTGTGTGTGTGTGCGTGTTTATCTATTAATTGAGTAAATTTTAACTACAACCAGCTTCAATTTAAATTCTTGCTCCTTGTTGTTGTTGTTGTTGTTAACAACAAAACACTCCCCGAAGGTTTTGGGGAGTGATGCCGAAGTTGACAGTCCTTGGCCGGATATGACCCCGGTACGCTGCGGTACTCCCTTGCGGTACTGCCCGTCTGTCGTGGTAGCGATTTGGTATGACCAGTGGAACCTTCTAGGTCATGGCATCCCTCCATCCATGAGGAAGGAGAAGATGGGTAATGAGAGGTGAGAGGCATCATATCCGTAGATCAACCATCGAGTAGCACGTCAATTACCTATGTGCATATTAGTCGCCTCTTACGACCGGTATGCCTACCTCGGGCATATTCTAAACCCCTAACCCGCAGGGTTATTCTTGCTCCTTCGTGTTGCTTAGTTCATCAGTTTTTATTATGGCTTTTTAAATAGCTGCTTTTCAATAAATTTGGGTGTTGGTCCTTATTGTGTTGTTGTTTGAATTTAGTGCGAATATTTTAAGTTGATTTTTAATAGAATAGCTAAAATTATAGCCCAAAGCTCATATACGGTTAATAAAAGCTATCATTATTGGCTTACTTCGAGTTCATAGAACTTAAGGGCTTAATTGCTTCAGGTTATAGGCAAATATTTATTCACAGTTGTGCTAGCTCATTACGTCATAAATAAACCAATTAAAAATAAAATTAATAAACTAGAGATTTCCCACCTCTGTGTTGCTACTTGAGGCGGTTTACAGGGTTGCCACCTATCTCAATTTTTTTTTTTTTTAATTATGAAGCAATTTATGACAATATGGGTAACAAATGAAAGGTACCCTCGGCGATATACCAACTAAAATATTTTCCAATAGGGCTGCCACTTAGGGTTACCTCCAGTATATTTGTAGATCCGGTACTATCTCGGGAACCGCTTGACCGGTTTCGATAAACTTTGGCATACAGGAAGCACAATTCAAAGACTTCCCAATTCGGTGTTGCCACTTTGGGCGGTTTACAAGGTTGCCACGTATCTCAATTTTTTTTACTATGTAGCAAGATATGCCAATATGAGTATCAAACGAAAGGTATTCTCGGCGGCATACCAACTAAATTATTTTCAACTAAGGTTGCCGACAAGGGTTAACATATTATTTTTGAGCTCTAGGCCTATTTTAAATAAAACAACTATATTTTGTTGTTGGTATTTATTCAATATTTCGATCTCAATCCCCTAACTATTAAACTCAAATATTATGAGTGTCTTTAGTTTGACCTTTTTTCACCCATAAACATACTTTTCGTAGACGTGACTTCAAAGTGTTTGCCAATTTCTTGTTGCTGGCAGTTGAAGAAACTTAAGTTTGCTTGCACTACTAACGAGCTGGCATAGCCATATATTTAGCTTAGCGCTAGCAACAACAAACCACATAATCTGAAATATTTTAAAGCATACAAAAGCTTGCTACTAAAATTTGAAATTCAATTGAGAAGCGCCATGTTGACCACTAAAACGAAATTAAACTAACTTAAAACATATTAGGCAAAAAATAAAACGAAAAAACAGCAACAATGAAGCGTTAATGCCATGTATTTGTATAGATACCGTCAGTGGTGGGACAAAGTAAAGTATAATAAAGTAAAATAAAAATAAAATAAAGGAAAAAATAAAATAAAAAGATGATAAAAAAATTTTAAAGAAAACCTTTATATGAATGCTGTCAAAAAGCCTCAGCAAATTTGTCGTTAAACAAAGACATGGTTTCGGTGTTTTTGGTTTTGAAATTTTAGTCATACCAATTGTAATCAATTTTTGAGATTTGATTTTCCAGACTAAGGCAAACAATTTCTAAGAGCCTAAATAGAAGTTCGGTTATCGACAAAATATTTAAAGCCTATTAATTGCACTCCACCTTTATATTTTCAAATCTCAAAAATTGATTACAATTGGTATGACTAAAATTTCAAAAGTCGATCGCCAACTTCAAATTAGTTTTCGAAATATCTCGATCCGTGCGCCACCTACCGGAATTTTTTTGATGAGGGATCGGGTTGTGACAAATGTGTAAAGTTTCAAGTCTCTAACTAATCTGAAAGTTACTAAAAATCGATCGCAAAAGTCCAGGAGTCTTCTAATTTTTTTTTAAAGATTTGCAATTATATAGACCAGCGTGCCATCTATCGGAATTTTGATTTTTACTATTTGTAGTGTCGCCGTTCCCTCAATTTTGATGCCAAGTTTCAAGTTCCTAGGTTACCTGGAAGTTGGTCAAAAGTCGATCACAAAATTCTCAACTTCAAATTAGTTTTCGAAAAATCTCGATCCGTGCGCCACCTACCGGAATTGTTTTGATGAGGCATTGCATTGTCATGAGGTTGTGACAAATGTGTAAAGTTTCAACTCTCTAACTAATCTGGAAGTTACTAAAAATCGATCGCAAAATACCAGGAGTCTTTTAATATTTTTTGTAATTGTCTCGACCAGTGTGACATCTAGTGGAATTTCTTGTACAACAGTTTTTATTGTCTTCAATTGTTCATATGTATGCAAATTTTAAATAATATAGCTTACCGGAAAGTTCGTCAAATATGCGTCCCAAAATTTAAATTTTTAAATGAATTTACCGTATTTCTTGATCCGTGCGCCACCTAGCGGATACTTTTTTCGTTTACATTGCATTGTCACAGAGCCCCGAACTATGTTCCAAGTTTCAAGTGTCTAGCTCAACGGGTAGCTACCTAAAAAGACTTTGCAAGATTCCGAAATTTCGTACGAAAAATAAAATGGTTAAAATAAAATACACCTTTTAGTTAGTCTGCTAGTAAAAATTAAAGTACACGATGCCCACAACTGCTCTGCCATACATGTAGACAGTAACTGATAATATGTACTGCAGCATATAAAAGGCGAATAAAAAAAAAATATTTACAAAAATAAAAGTTGAAGAAAATTATATTTGCGGAGCGCGAATGCTCGAGTTGTACATAAATATGACGGGCGCAGTAAAACTAACGGCAGCAGACTAAGAAAATTCGATGTAACAAAATGTGAAATAATGCAATCATAATAATAATAATAAAAGCAATGTAAAGCTGACTGCACGAGTTGAAGAGATCGCATGTACTTAAATGTGTATCTTGAGCACAAAACTTGGCAGCTGAGGGCAGCGTGTGAACGTTATATGGGGTGGTGAAACGCCTTAACTGGGCTGAAAAAGCTAAAACTGCAAAATGATGATGCGATGTTTGTTTATATGGTTTTGTTTGTAAAAACAAAACAAAAAGCAGTGCGAAAAAAGGAGTTACAAGAAGAAAACACTTCGATTGAAAATATCGCAAAGGACGCTATTTCCTCGTCGGCATACAGCACAGTGTAGCTTTGGCTCCATTGAAACTAATTCCAAGAAGCTATCGTGTGCGCTACTTTTAGCCATCGGCTGCATCAGAAATGAAAAAAAAAACTCGCTCATTTCACGCTATGAATGTGGCGAAAATGGCAAATAATCAACACAATCAAGAACTGTTTGGTTGGTGCTTGCACCCTTTTGTTAGAATGTTTGTTCACAAACGAATGTATGTAAGTAAGTATGTGACGACAAGAACAAACGGCAAACAGCAAATCAGTAGTACTTGTTAAGGAAGCAAACATATCGCGAAATTATGTTGATATTTCATTCTTTAGGTAGCAAACAATTTACACTGGTAGTCCATGCAGTGTCGGTGGCAGTGTAGTGGTGGTCAATGGGCAAGGGAAATGTGTGCTGTTAATGCAATAAAAAACGTCTACTCCCAGTGTAGACGATCTAATTCTCTTGTTACCTTCTCTTTTCCATAATTAAGTAAGCCGTCTAGACCAACTATTCGTAAAGTTGCTTGGAAGAGATTTTTGTACTACGGAGTTGACTACTGTAGTGACTTGTATGCTAGAAGGTCTAGCACCTTAGGCCACTACCCAGCTTGAAGGGAATGCCGGGAAGAAAAGTCCTTGAAGAGATGTAACTCCAGTATCATCGAAACATATGTCGGCTTGTCTGGTTCTTGCAGCGCGTAGGTAAATTTTTCTCAAAAAACACATTTTCATACAATCCCGAAAATTGCTTGTAAATACCGTCGGTACTTACAGCAATAGACTACAAGTCAAAAAAGCAACAAAGAGTTAAATGTTATAAATGGAAAAATATTCGTGCTTAATTAAGTATGAAAATTCTTTCATAGGTTTCACACCAAGTCCTAAAAATTCGCAAATCTTTCATATAAGTTAGCATTGAAATTAAAGAATTGTTCTATATGGAAGTATAAATATATGCATAAATGGACACTGAGAAGGGTTTACCTTCAAGCTGGGTAGTGGCCTAAGGTGCTAGACCTTCTAGCATACAAGTCACTACAGTGTTGTGAGTTCGACTCTCACAATGCCCGGAAAGAAAAGTCCTTGAAGAGATGTAACTCCAGTATCATCGAAACATATGTCGGCTTGTCTGGTTCCTGCAGCGCGTAGGTAAATTTTTCTCAAAAAACACATTTTCATACAATCCCGAAAATTGCTTGTAAATACCGTCGGTACTTACAGCAATAGACTACAAGTCAAAAAAGCAACAAAGAGATAAATAAAACAAAATAAGTATGTATGTTATGAGTTTGTTGTCATTAATTTGAGAATCTTTGAAACTTTGGTGGACTTTTGACCGTTTGTGAATAATTTTTACTTAAATTATTCTATGTTTTTATTATTAGTGAACAAGATGGAAAAGTAACAACAATTACAAGCTACCATGATTACGTAATTTCGGCCTTGCTCAAGGGCACTTATCAAATGGCTTTATGTTTAGAAATTTTTTCATCACCTTTTGTTGGTCATCGAACCAAGAACCAAGGGGATTAGGAATTTCTAAGCCCGCAGTGTGTACCTCTTACACCAAGCTGCGTTGAGATTATTGCTAGCTTATATCCATCATGTTCACTTAGTATGTATTCATTTTATTTTGTTTGTTTGTTTTTATACTACCTTATCGACAACTAGAGCGACATCAATCGATCGCCATTTATACTAGCAGTGTCAAGGATTTTAGTGCACCCCGTGATCATTTTACTGACAGCTGCAGCTTATTTTCACAGGGTGGCTTTTTTCGCTGTGTCCTGCGATTAATATGTATGTATGTTATGAGTTTGTGGTCATTAATTTGAGAATCTTTGAAACTTTGGTGGACTTTTGACCGTTTGTGAATAATTTTTTCTTAAATTATTCTATGTTTTTATTATTAGTGAACAAGATGGAAAAGTAACAACAATTACAAGCTACCATGATTACGTAATTTCGGCCTTGCTCAAGGGCACTTATCAAATGGCTTTATGTTTAGAAATTTTTTCATCACCTTTTGTTGGTCATCGAACCAAGAACCAAGGGGATTAGGAATTTCTAAGCCCGCAGTGTGTACCTCTTACACCAATCACGGGGTGCACTAAAATCCTTGACACTGCTAGTATAAATGGCGATCGATTGATGTCGCTCTAGTTGTCGATAAGGTAGTATAAAAACAAACAAACAAAATAAAATGAATACATACTAAGTGAACATGATGGATATAAGCTAGCAATAATCTCAACGCAGCTTGGTGTAAGAGGTACACACTGCGGGCTTAGAAATTCCTAATCCCCTTGGTTCTTGGTTCGATGACCAACAAAAGGTGATGAAAAAATTTCTAAACATAAAGCCATTTGATAAGTGCCCTTGAGCAAGGCCGAAATTACGTAATCATGGTAGCTTGTAATTGTTGTTACTTTTCCATCTTGTTCACTAATAATAAAAACATAGAATAATTTAAGAAAAAATTATTCACAAACGGTCAAAAGTCCACCAAAGTTTCAAAGATAAAACAAAATAAAATAAAATAAACATTTTATTAATATTTATTAATTTATTTTATTTTATCTTATCTTATTTCATTTTTATATTATTTAATTTATTTTATTTTAGTGCATTTTATTTTATTTTATTTTAATTCATTTTATTTTTTTACTTTATTTTTTTTAAGCTTTATATTTTTTGCCTATTTTTTTATTTTTTATTTTTATTTTATTTTATGGTTTCTCCTTTTATTTAATTTAATGTAATTTCATTTTATTTTGTTTAATTTTTTTTTTCTTTTTTTTCTATTTTTTATTTTTTTATTTTATTTTACATAATTTTTAAATTTTTTTTTTTGTGTTGTTTTATTTTTTTTTTTATTTTATATTTTTTTATTTTATTTTATTATATTTCTTTTATTTATTTCTTATTTTACTTTATTTTTTTTTTACTTTTTTATTTTTTTTATTTTATTTTATTTTATTTTATTTTATTTTATTTTATTTTATTTTATTATATTTTATTTTATTTTTTTTTATTTTATTTTATTTTTTTTTTATTTTATTTTATTTTATTTTATTTTATTTTATTTTATTTTATTTTATTTTATTTTATTTTATTTTATTTTATTTTATTTTATTTTATTTTATTTTATTTTATTTTATTTTTCGAATGCAACCTTGAATTATTATTCCATTGTATTGTAACTGGCTCATTTTTTCTTCTATTGTAACTTTATCCATATTCATTATACCTTACTTCCGTTTACTGAATACTTATTGAAATAAATAGCATACGTGAAATCAACAGGTTATGGAGCCCAGCCATACCTAAGTGCGAAAAATATAAATTAAAAGTTTATTAAATTCGATATAGATCGGCGCGAGTATTAATCAAAAAGTTTTACAGCTGCTTCATGAAAAATGACCAGTACAACTGTAAGGATTAATCCGCTAAACGCGGATAATTATGACACATGGAAGCTACATATGCGTGCCATATTAATAAAATGCGACCTGTGGAGTTACGCGTCGGGTGCTAAGCCATATCCAAGCGACGCAAGTGCCGCCGCAAAGTGGAAGGAATTTGACCAAAAAGCTTGTGCGGACATAACGCTGTCTATATCACCGTCGGAATTGGGTTTAATCTCTGAATGTGAAACCTCACATGACATGTGGAACAAATTGGAGGCAACCTTCCAATCGAAAGGGCCTGCGCGAAAAGCCACCCTACTAAAGCGCGTTGCGCTTGCACGTATGAAAGACGGAGACAACGTCCGTGAACATCTAAACGAATTTTTCCATGCAGTTAACAAACTCAAGGAAATAAATGTTACTGTCGGTGACGATCTGCTGACGATTTTACTTTTGCATAGTCTGCCCGATTCTTTCGAAACATTTCGCTGTGCCTTAGAGACACGCGATGAGCTACCCAATCCAGATATACTTCGTATTAAAATTCTGGAAGAAGAACAGTCAAGAAAAGCCAAAGCGGCAAATACAGAGCAAAATGTGTTAATCGCGCAATCAAAAAATAAGGGTTATTATAAAGGCCAATCTGGTAACTCTTACGGAAAGCAAAATAATGAAAAAGAAACACAAGAGAAACACACCTGCTATAAGTGCGGCAAAATCGGTCACTTTGCACGAAACTGCAAATCAAAACAAAAGTCAAAGTTTTCGCCGCGTTCAAACGCACATCAAGCTACTGAAGAAAAAACAGAAGTCTATCAGAGAACGTTGATTATAGAGAAGCACCAACACGCGAAGCAGTGTGAACCAGTAGACTGTCAAACCACGGGTAAGGAATTCGCCGAGATATTTTTATTCAACAGAACGCTAACAGAGTTCTTGTGCGTGCATAGGGAATCAGCGTTAATAACAGATTTCTTGTGTTCACATATGGAATTGTTGTACTAACATGGGAAACCATCTCTGAATTATTTTACTAACATTTCGTGATATCATATGTATGATATTAATGATATGATAGTAAAATTTCAAAATGATGAAAAAAAATAATATACACATATTTAATAATTAATTTTTTAAAAACTTAATTAGAAATTCATAAATAAATAAAATTAATAAATTTTGGTTTTTACTGGTTATGTAGGAAATATCTCATCTGATGCCCTTCTTATTTTTTATGCTAATGGAATTTGAGTTCTTGAAGACATTTTATGTATTTTCATACAAATGTACCTACATAACTCTTTCAAAAGTATGCCAACTACCACCCCACTTGCACATAGGTATATATGTACATATTTTATACATACCTAATTATTTAAAAAAAAAAACTAACGAATAAAATTTCGATTTTTATTCGAACATTTCTGGACTCTTTTAGGTAATTTCGGGGCTATTTTCTGAACTACATACGTAGGTACCTGGAAATACGATCAGGGATATTAGGTACCTACCCTTGAATAAATAAAAATGCAAGAAATTTTACTAAAAGGCCTCCAAGCATCAAAACAAACAAAACCATGCACACAACCACACAACCATATATTCGTACAAAACCATACATCTCCGCGCTAACCCCTTTGCTATCTAACTTCTCTGCACAACCACACAACCATACATAACACCGTACTCCTACCCATACAGCACCGCGCTAACCCCTTTGCTGCTCGTACTGTCCAAAAGCTTCAAAACAAACAAAACGCGCACAACCACACAACCATACAACTCCATACATCTCCCCATACATCTCCGCGCTAACCCCTTTGCTGATGTACTGACAAAACTATTCCTACATACACACGCGCGAAATATGTCATACAAATCTACCTTCTTAAATGGAACAATAACAAATTCATTCATAAATTTTTGTCGATGGAGTTGAAATGAAATTTGGCAACATAGCTCTCCAACAAATCGACAAAAATTAAAATTTAACAAAATCTTGATTTCCAACTTCAATCATTTTAGGGGTATTCGTTTTTTTAGGAAAGTGTAAAGTGACGTACAACTCGCTAAATTGCGCAATCTATTTTATTTAAAAACTACACATTTAGCTGCATTTAGGTACTTTTCAAGACAACATGTGTTGTATGTTGGATTGAATGCTGACCCACATTACCGAAGGTCCCACATCCAACTACCGAAAGAAGTTACCTAAACAATTATAAGCATATATAGGTAAAATATATAGGAACAATTTTACAAAAATTTAAACAAAAAAGAACAAGCTTTGGGCAGAAACTAAAGTTCCAGTCATATATAGACATAATGCTTAAAAAGAATTATCCTAATATAAGCTGAAATGCATTTTTCATATAAATTTGTACAGGTTCCAAGCCAATTTGCGCAGTTTACGTTTTTTGCAGATTTGCAATGTTAGATGACGACGGTGGACGCGTTTTTACTTTCTGAAGAAGAAGAACAATTCGTAATTCGCTGACCAAAAGTAGATCGCAGTAGCAGAGCAGCTTTGATTTAATACGAAATGCTGCCGTTATTCACTAAAGTGGCCGTATTTACCCCTTTTGGGCCCCAAATTCCATAGACAAACTAGTTGCAAAATTTAGTTTTTCTTGTTGAATTATGCGTTTTTCTACAAATTTTTAGCCAAAATAATAAAGAAAAGTAAAAACAAGGAACATGTAATAATCCATTAGAGGCACACAGAGATATACATGGAAATATTAAGAATATTTAATTTAATATTGATTTAGTAATTTCCCCCTTATCTTGTGTATTTCAAAACGGCAACACTTTCCTCATTGTCGCTAAAATATGAAAAAGTCTTCTTTCAACAGCTTCAACATGGTAGCCATATAAATATATATGAAAAATGTGTTCGTATTCCCCATTTGTATGGTTGCAATTATATTGACCAATCACATAGCGCCATATGTTGGTTGTCGCGACATAATTGAAGTTCTTGCTATTGCGTGTCGTATGCATATGTACGTTAGCTAATGTTAAATGCACCATTTGCGATCATGTTAGCAAGCTCGGAATAGCCCAGGTGATGAGTGTTCCACCTTCAAAGCCTGGGGTTGTTGGTTCGAATCGTTAGACTCGGTAATTTTTTTTTTTTTATTACATATTATAATTTTTTTTTTTTAAGTTACAAAGGTCAGGAAAATTAGTTTTTCATATTCAGCAATATGTACTTAAGGTGTATTATTGATGCTAAGGTGGATTTGGAGTGAATCAAAATAAAGGTGGTCTTCGACTATTAACAATTTATTCAAAAATAAAACATGCAAACATATTTTTATTAAAATTCATATGAAACCATTTATTTATTACATATATGCATTTTATATCCTAAAATATAAGTTCTACCAACTTGTATTTAATTTCATACCTATATTCATACAAAGGTGCATTTTTTTAATTGCCGTCGGCAAAACGCTATTAGTCATTTCACATATTTTTATAAATTTTATAAATATGTAAATATTTTAGAAAATATGCAATGGGCATTTAAAAGGGACATACATTTTACTGTTTATTACATTAATTTATTAATTTTGAAAAGTTTAATAGATTTTGTACTACCTAAGCATACAAATCTCTTTTGTATAAAATCATGTGATACGTGGAAATTCCTTTTGCATAGTATCATATGATGAAACCAAAAGAAATCCAGCGTTCGTACAGATTTCCT
>CAXKVI010000467.1:0-30448 GCA_964058755.1 Campiglossa producta | reverse complement strand
GAGCCAACTTGTGTTGAAAAAAATAGAATAAAAAATTATTTTTAATTCAAAATGTTTTTTAAATGAACTAAACACTGGAAAATAATTTCCCCTCTGCCTACATAGATTCTTCACCACGTAAAGCTTATCCGGAACATTTGTGAGTGGGAATTCTTATAAGTATTAAATAGTACTTTGAGTTTGAAATGTATAAAACATTGGCGCATGATAAAGATGGTTCGCATTGATTTCTAACAATCTTATTACCGATATGAGTTTTTCTAAACAAAAAAAAAACATCTTTTCACGATATAGCAAGCGCTAAATGTTTTTATACATTTCAAACTCAAAGTATCTACTATTTAATACCTATAAGAATTCCCACTCACAAATGTTCCGGATAAGCTTTACGTGGTGAAGAATCTATGTAGGCAGAGGGAAAATTATTTTCCAGTTTTTAGTTCATTTAAAAAACATTTTAAATTAAAAATATTTTTTTTATTTTATACTTTTTAGTTACACATTCGGCAATTTTCTACGTTTACTAAAGCGCGGTGTTTCTATGGTTAAATGAATAAAATTATTATTTTTTAAGCAATATAAAATACATCATGTTGTTGTTGTTGTAGCGAGGCGTAGCCCTGCCCAAATGTCAGACAGGGTCACCCCTAGTGTATTGCTCTTGGCCGGCTCGATATAAGAAAACGGCCCGGGTCGTTTCGGCACGATGGGTACAGCACAAGTACTGGTACCATTCTCGTAGAACCGGCAATACAAGAAACTAGCCGGGTAGGCCATGTAGGTCATTTAGCGTTACATCATCTTTCCTTTGTGCAACAGTGACTGCGCCTAAATGTATGCAGAGGACGTTGAAGATTGTATGTTCGAATAAGTGAAATTCTAATATTCGAAATTTCGATGTTGTTGATGGCGCTGAAAACTCATTATAGCATGCGGCATTATAGCATGCGTACGAAATATTCAGATAGCTATAAGGAAGATAGGCCGATAAATAGGACTTTTGCAATTTTTTTTTTTCGTATAATGCATTGTCAGCGAAACCTGAACGATGGTGAAAATTTCAAAACCCTAGCTCAACGGGAAGTTAGTTCAAAAACCAAAGCAAAATCTCTGGAAATGAAACTTTACAAATATCTCTACCCGTGCGCCACCTATCTGAATTATATTGCGTGGGGGCAGAAAACTAAACGTTGGTGAAAATTTCAAGATTCTACTTCAACGGGAAGTTCGTTGAAAAACGAATTAATCGACACAGAAAACAGACCTTCACATTTCTTAAATAGAGCGACTAACGCGCCACCTAGCGGGTCCAATTTTTTTTTGAACATTTGGAAATTGATTAAGTAATACACACGAAAATATCAGATAAATCGGTCCATAATTAGGATTTTCAGTTTTTATTACCCCGATCTCAGCTCCACCTAGCGGATTTTTTTTTAGGAAAATATTTCTTTTCATAGTAGTAATACATATTCCGAATTTCAGCCAAATCGGATCATAAATGCGTTGCAAAAATCCGGGCACAAGAACGACGAAAGCGACCTAATAAAAACATTTTAAAAATAGACATTCCTTTATTATCACTTTATGTTTTGGAAGGTCAACTATTTATTTTAAGTAAGAAAGTTATTAAAGTTATGGCGAATGCATTCTTTTTTTGGAACAAAATCTTCGCTGCAGTTGTTAAATGAGAGCGACTGCTGGATTATGGACGGTACATTTGACGTTGTTCCAACGATGATGAGGCAGCTATTTTCCATACACGGCTGAGTAGAAATACAAATTGTTCCGCTGGTTTTCTGTCTTATGACCAAAAAATCAAAGTCAATGTATATTTCTTAAATATAAGCACTATTTATTAAAATACACGATTTTGCTCAAATTTTGGGGAAAAAATTTCCAGAATTAATTTTGGAAAACGTAAATTCCGGAATTGTGAAAACCCAGAATTTTGAAATACAGCCAAAAAAGGCGAAGGAAGTGCGGAATTCCGATTTCCGGAATTTTGTCGACCAAGAATTTTGATTCCGGAATTTTGACTTCAGAATTTTAATTTTAGAATTTTGACCGTTTCCGGATTTATTTTACTTTATGTTATAGCATTTGGTTTTATTTGTTTTTGTTTTATATTGTTGTGCTTTCTTTTAATTTACTCTTATTTTTTTTGGTTTACTTTATTCTATTTTACGTTATTTTTTTTCATCTAATTAAAATTTATAATTTTTATAGTTTTTCTAATTTTTTTTTATTTTACTAATTTTTTATTTTAATTCACTTCATTTTATGTTATTTTGTTTTCTTTTATTTTATTTTATTTTCATATTTTCCCTCATTTTAATTGTTTTATTTTACTTTATATTTTTTAATTTTTTTATTTTTATTTCATCATAATATTTTAATTTAATTTATGTATTTATTGTTTTTTTTTTTTTTTAAATATGTCATTTTTTTTATTATATTTGTATTTCACTCACAGTGAATTCGGTCCACTTAATTTTTTTTGATTTTCGTTAGACGGGTTACTAAGATAGCATTTCCAATTTCTTAATTAAAATATAGCCAATTATAAACAGAATCCATAAAAAATGTCCTTAAAAATTTGCACAAAGTTCTGGGGAATTTTCCAAAATTTGCTAAACGGCCATACAATTTTTTAACTTTTTGGCAGAATTTCTAGGAAATTTCTGAGTACGCCAGAATTTCACTATAACAACGTGCAAGCTAGAAGTAGCAAAATATCTTATAATTTTTAATAATTTTTTTCAGCGGTTTTTTTTTTATTTTGGCCCAAAAATTACTCCACTTGCTCCGTCGTATCTAAAACTAAACTAATGGCGGTGGTGATATACCAACAGGTTATCATAACCTCTAACGACATTTTTGCCGAGCTTCTATTCCAACTTGTGGTGTGCTGCTTTGATTTTTCTCCGGGAGCGACCCCCCTGGCGGCCGCCATCCGTGGTATCTAATATTTATACTTATGATGACTTCATCCAGCATCATCCGTACTTATTTTTATGCAACATGTTTTTAGTCTAATTTGTTGCAAAATTCTTGAACATTGTCACTAAATAAATTATTCAAATGATGATGGGTTGATTATGTTGATGACAACAGCAGAGCAGCGCATTACTGTTGTTGACAATTCAGTACAAATTAGGTACGCTATCTATTCGCGCTGTTTACGATTTGCTGCTAGTGTTGATGAGTAGCGTCATTGCGAGCTACAAACAAATTCCCAACAGATGCCATGCATCGCTCTGCTTGCTCTTTTCCGCGCATAAGCCGTATTTTTTACGCCACAATGGATTCATCCGTTTAGTTGTGATTGCAGTAATGGTCATTGTTGATGGTGTTGCTGTTTATGATAGTGTGAAAGAGATTGTTGCTATTCCTGTGCTCTTTTGCTTTAAATCGGATTTCACGGCGTCATCTGTTGCGAAAATTTATATTAACTTCATTTGTGATATTGTCGCAAAACAACATGTTTTTTCCTTTTTTTGTTGTTTACAAGGTCTGAAACCCGATTAAAATAATGTTCCGGTTTTGTTTTCGGTTTTGCAACGTGTTTCGGTAAATAGTCTTCAGCTCTAGATTTCGAACAAGCAGCATTAAACAGAAATTTACCAAGGACTGAAACAGAAACCGTAACCGTAACCGATTAAAACCGATTCATTTTTCAAAACCGAAACCGAAACCGTACCCGTTATTATACCTTTCATGAAGATTAATGGTCCGATGTTTGTAAGTATGAGAAGAAGAAAAGATGGACCCTTCAATAAGTAAACAGAAATGATCAGGATGACGAGATGAGTTGATTTAGCAATGTCCGTCTGTCCGTCTGTCTGTTTGAGCGCAAACTAATCCCTCAGTTTTTGGGATATTTGGCTGAAATTTGGTATGCGGCCACCATTTTCTAATATAGAAATCATTTGTTGGAACCAGCTAGATCGGACCGATATTACATATAGCGCCCATACCATCGATTGTTCCGTTAACGTATTTTGGGCTATAACTCCTGTAATTAAAAAGCTAGGAACGTGAAATTTTGCAAGTAGTGCTATTTTTATATGGAAAATATCGATGTGGAAAATCACTGAGATGGGATAAATATTTCACATAGCCCTCATACAATCGATTGTTCCGATAAACGGATTTTGGTAGATAATTCCTGTAATTAGATAGGTAAAAACGTGAAATTTCGTAACTATTGCTCTTTTAGAATGTGGAATGTCGATGTTAAAAATCAATGAGATTGGACCAATATAACACATCGTCCCTATAATCGATAGTTACAAAAATTTCGGCGTGAGCGAATGTTAAATTCACACAGCCCGGTAGAAAATCTGTTAAATTTAACCTAGGGCCTGACTAGATTTTCCCTTTTAAAATCATGGGCCTGCC
Source organism: Campiglossa producta (assembly GCA_964058755.1). Classification (NCBI taxonomy): domain Eukaryota; kingdom Metazoa; phylum Arthropoda; class Insecta; order Diptera; family Tephritidae; genus Campiglossa; species Campiglossa producta. The sequence goes on along the minus strand of CAXKVI010000467.1, from coordinate 26,044 downwards.
AAGGAAAGTTTACACAGGCCCTCATCTGTTTGTTAATGCTTTTTAATAAAGGGCCTGTCGGGTAATGCTAATCTAGGCCCTGCCTAGTATTTCCAAGGCAATGCCATCTGAGAAATAAAATAATTCATTGCCTTTCAGTCAGCATTGAACCCGGCACCTTTACATCACAGTTGTCTTCTCTGTCCATTGGGTTATTCCAATCATTGAAATATTTTCTGCAAATGAACAACTTGAATTAAATTTCACATACATTTAATAAACAATTAAAAAATACATTGCCCTTGAGCCAGCATTGAACCCAGGCACCTTAACATTACAGTCATCATTCCTATCCTTTCAGCTGTTACAAATCATGAAATTTGTTCGGCAAATGAACAACTTTAATTGAAATTTATAATCGTGGAAAAACTATCCTGGCGCTGGATTGGAAAAACTACGCCGGCCCAATATAGAAAAAATATTCAGGCCCTGGATTGGAAAAACTGAGCCGGTACAATGTATGCAAAACTAGGCAGCCCCCTTACAGAATATACCATAAATTGCCCGTAAATTGAAAAACATACGCTTTCCATTCCAGAGCCCTGGCAGGCCCAAGGCAGAATTGTCTATTGAAGGAAAATCTAGCCAGCGCCTAGATTAAAAATAGATTTGCCTAGATTATTTTCTACCCGGGAGGCTGTACTGGAGATCGAACAGTGAAAATCGTGAGGCTTATTCATGATTCATGAAAGTTATATGGCCTTCCGCACAGCCGAATTGTCTTCTTTTTGTGGACACATGTTTTATTTTACCAGAGGCAAGCCTGAATAATTTTCATGAAAGATGGTTTAGTAAGGTTACAAAAGACACGTTTTGACCTCAATATCAAAGCTCCGGAAGAGGAAATTGAACTATGTATATTCGAATGAAGCCATCGAAAAAAAAATTACGAGATCCGAAAAAAATGCTTAGTGCCCGTCTCAGAAAGCATTAATGCTCCATTTTAACATATTTCTAAAATAAACAAGTAAGGAAGTCTAAGTTCGGGTGAAACCGAACATTACATACCCAGCTGTGCACATAAAGTGGGCGTGATCGTTCACCGATTTTTCTTATTTTCTGTGGTAGTACTCTACATAAACATAACATGCCTGGTACCTAGTTTCGTAAATCTATCTCACACCGTTCTGAAGTTGTTAGCAGTCGAATTTAAAAATTGCTTGACTCATAAGTGGGCGGTGCCACGCCCACTTTCCAAAATTTTGAAAAAATTATGTAAAGAATATGAAAGTTGATGTATGTACCAAATTATATGATTATAGCGAAATCAGTTAATTAGATATGGACTTTTCAATATTTCCACCTCCTTTCAATATAACTTTTATGAAAAAGTAGGCGTGGTCGCGAAGCGATTTCGTTTATTTTCTATAGCTGAATTTACCACAACAATAGTATGTCCTCTACGAAATTTCGTTATACTAGCATAAACTGTTCTGAAGTTATTAAGAGTCAAAATTTTAAAATTTCTTCAAATATACGTGGGCGGTACCACGCCCCCTTTTCAAAAATTTTTATAAAATCGGCCTTAGAACATCTAAATCAATACATATTGCAAATTTTATCATTGTAGCTGCTTCTAATATTGAATTAACCCATTTTATACGTTTTTCGAAATTTTCGATATCGAAAAAGGGGCGTGGTTATGGTCCGATTTTACCCATTTTCAATAGCAATCTATTCTGAACCCAAATAAGTACGCATGCCAAATTTGGTGAAGATATCTCATTATTTGCTCAAGTTATCGTGTTAACGGACAGACGGACGGACGGACGGACGGACAGACGGACGGACATGGCTCAATCAAATTTTTTTTCGATCTTGATCATATTGATATATGGAAGTCTATATCTATCTCGATTCCTTTATACCTGTACAACCAACCGTTATCCTAACAAAGTTATAATACCCTGTGTACAAGTACAGCTGGGTATAAAAATAGAGTTAATTTTAAAAATTTATTTTGAAGAAATTTTTCCATAAATAGCAGGAGTAATACTTATTTATTACTATATTGGAGAAAATCCATCTTGACCACCGGAGTAAAGTTATAAAAATTCAGACTTATTTTGTATTTAGGTAAAAGCAAAATTTTTTCGTGTTGCTGTTTTTATTTGAAAACCGAAACCGCAACGAAACCGTAACCGAAACCCAAATAAATGTTGAAGAATGAAACTGGAACCGAAACCGGAACTTTATTTGAATCGGTTTCATACCTTTAAATTTACATTGACTAGCTACACATACACAAATCAAGTTATTAAATATCTCATAACATTCAAATATTCTGCATAAATTTAGAAATCCAAGAATCAAGTTGACTAAACTCAATGACAGACAATGACGTTTTGATTTCGAGTATTGAACAATAGTCAACTCAATTAAAATTTACAAGTATATATATTTGTTTTAGGATTATCAAGTATTAACTCAAATAAATGTAAACTTGTGTGCACTAGCTTTCTTCCTTTCTCACCCTTTTGCAAAGCGGACTCTTGTGGCCTTTATTTAGACATTAGAGATAGACGAATGGTGATGACGACAGATATTTCCGTTTGTTATTAGTAGGCATAGCAAAGTCGACACAAAGCCACATGTGCTGGAGTACATTCATAAATACATTCACAATGCACATACCAACACTCTAATATACATCGCATATTCTTCAAGGAATTTGCATTGTAGTCGTGTTGTGGTCTCTTGAATGAAGAACTACCCTGCAGCGAAAGCAACTAGTTGAAAACTACTTTACACCTAGTTGATGCCTCGGACCCAACTTGTCAGTGTTTTGTCTTTTTTCAAACGAAACGAATGAATTTTGTATTTTTTAACTGGTATGAACTCATCCAGAAAATTATAGTTGTGTGTATGTAGCTCCAAAAAATATGAGTTGAATAGTTACAGAAACTTGCCTTTTAACGAACACCCTAGCATGTACGTCTGCATCTGTACCAGTACACCCGTTGCATGCATCTTCTGAACAACCATTCCATTTCATCCACGCTGAAAGGATAGAACGACCAAATCAATTCGTATTGTTATAGCATAATTGGATATTATTGATTCAATTTACATTGCACAATGTATTAAGTTCTAAAATATCCCAGCTGCATGCGTCTTCGAGACGAAATCAAATCTCTATGAGAAATTCATATTTCCATTCACTTGAGATGTTTTGGTTTCGAGAATAGTCAGCGGTTTCCTGGCAAACATTTGGTTAGTAAGCGATCATTGCTGGGAGGACTCATGCCATGCTGCTGTCATTTGTAAGAATTTATTTACTTAGCTACATAAACTAGAATGAATTAGTGTTTATGGAATTTAATAAATTTGCATGCTGAGTTATAAATGCATAAGGAGTTACAATATGAATCCTCAAATATGATTCAAATATCATCTAAATGGTAGACTTGAAACATCAATTAATTTGTTGCATTGTTATATAAATTATTTCTAGATTATTGTTTGTGTTTTTACGGAAATTATTTAATATTTGATCAGTGTATACATTCAATATAGCGATGCATGTATGTATGTACATTAGAGCGTATCACCAAAAAAAAGTCGGCCGTACCTCCCCTCATATGAAGTGTTGTAAGCCGAGACGCTCTAGCCAAAATATAAATATATGTATTGGGGTGATTTAAATAAAAAAATTTGTTTTTTTTGTCTTACCATGTTGTTGTCTTACCATCTGAAACTTTAGTTATTGATGAGGGAATAAGCCTTGCAAAAAATTAGCGTTCTAACTTAACCCATAGGGGTTATTTTTTTCGCCCTTTCCCATACACTTTGTATGGGGGGAAAATTACATTTCAAAGAGAATTTTCTCTTAATTTTTGAAACTTTTTTAAAAATATTTTTATATATTCTTAAAGTTGAATCTTTGAAGCTTCCAAAATGGTAAGCCATGTGAGATTATCTTAACTATTAAAATAATATTCCGGAGTGTAATGGAGTGTGGTTGCTAAGTGACCTTGCTCAATCCCGACTCTTGCGTCCTCGTTCGTGCACTCTGGGCAACGGGAGCTACCTAGGCTCGCGGCAGAAAGAGAGGGAGCCCCGGTGGGGCCACTCTGACATACTTGGTTTAAGGGCTCACCGAGGTTTTTGCGCAGCGTCTGTTCACCCTGAGGTGCGGCTGCAAGCGGGCGTCTGTCTTGAAGCAAGCGGCTCGCTATATAAATGTGTAAATATTTTCCAAAAACCCCGAAACGGGTTGTGCGCTGGGTTTGGGACCCGCCACGTAAAAAATTTAGTCCAATGAAAAATAAATTAAAGCCTCGGATGAGAACCCCCCTCGGAACGACCCGGCAAAACGAATAAGGCACAATGATTTGGATATTAGGGCATGTACCGGGAATGTCCGGACCCTTTCAAGGGACGGTACCGCTGCCCGACTGGTTGATGTCCTCGTTAACGCAAAGGCTGACATCACCGCCCTGCAGGAAATGCGATGGACGGGACAAGGAAAGACGACCATCGGACCTTGTGACGTATACTACAGTGGCCAGACACGCGGCAAAGCGCGTGGTGTAGGATTCGTGGTGGGAAAGAGACTTCGCCGCCAAGTACTAGCGTTCACCCCCGTGGACGAGCGTCTCGCTGCGATCCGCATCAAAGCGAAATTTTTCAACATAACATTTATCTGCGCCTATGCGCCGACTGAGGAGACGGACGACGCAGAGAAGGACTCCTTCTACGATAAACTTGAACAGACTTATGATCGCTGCCCCCAACATGATATCAAAATCGTGCTCGGCGACTTTAATGCGAAGGTGGGCAAGGAAGGAGTCTTTGGTCCAACAGTTGGAAAATTTAGTCTCCATGATATAACATCCCCCAACGGCACTAGGTTGATTGATTTCGCTGCTGCTCGCAATATGGTCATCAGTAGTACCAGGTTCCAGCATAAACGAATACACCAAGCCACATGGCTGTCTCCTGATCAAAGAACAAGAAACCAGATTGATCATGTCATGATCGACGGCAGACATAGCTCCACCGTTCTGGACGTGCGTACCCTTCGTGGTCCCAATATCGACTCGGACCATTATCTTGTTGCAGCCAAGATACGCACACGCCTCTGTGTAGCAAAGAAAGTGCGCACAGTAACGGAAGGAAAGTTTGACGTCGAGAAGCTGCGCACGACACAGACAGCTGACAATTTCTCCACTCGACTCTCACACCTGCTATCGGAGAGCAATCCTCGACCTAACGATGCAACCGAGCAATGGAAGCATATCTCTCACTCATTACGTACCGCCGCTGAGGCCACTATAGGGTTCCAGCGAGCCCGCAAAAACAACTGGTACGATGAGGAATGCAGCACTGCCTCGGACAAAAAGGACGCTGCCTACAGGGAGACGTTGCGAACGGGCGCAACCCGCAGTGTATGGCAACGCTATCGTGAGGCAAAGAAGGAAGAGAGACGCCTTTTCAGAAAAAAGAAACGTGAGGCCGAAAGGCGCGAGTGTGAGGAGCTTGAGATGCTGGCTGACAGGAATGATGCCCGAAAATTCTATGAAAAGATCCGGCGGATGACGGAAGGTTTTAAGACCGGGGCAAGTTCCTGTAAGGACAATAATGGCGACCTGGTAACCGACGTACAGAGTGTACTTAAATTATGGAGGGAGCACTTCTCCTCACTGCTAAATTGCGAGGGAGACGTCGAACCCGATACCCCAATCCCTGACGATGGAAAAGTCGTCCCACCACCTGACTATGATGAAGTGAGGATAGCTATATCCCGGCTGAAAAACAACAAAGCGCCTGGAAAAGACGGACTGCCCGCCGAGCTGTTCAAACACGGAGGCGAAGAGCTGGTAAAAAGCATGCATCAGCTCTTATGCAGAATATGGTCAGACGAGTGCATGCCTCCAGATTGGAATTTAAGTGTGCTCTGCCCAATCCACAAGAAAGGCGATCCCGCTAACCGCACCAACTACCGCGGAATCAGCCTTCTTAATATCGCGTATAAGGTTCTTTCTAGCGTATTGTGTGAAAGACTGAAGCCCATCGTAGACAAGCTGATTGGACCTTATCAGTGTGGCTTTAGACCTGGTAAGTCTACCATCGACCAGATTTTCACGATACGCCAAATCCTGGAGAAGACCCATGATAAAAGAATCGACACACACCATCTCTTTGTCGATTTCAAAGCCGCTTTTGACAGCGCAAAAAGGAGTTGCCTGTATGCCGCCATGTCTGAATTTGACTTCCCTGCAAAGCTTATACGGCTTTGCCAAATGACGTTGAGCAATACTAACAGCTCCGTCAGAGTCGGGAAGGACCTCTCTGAGCCATTTGAAACCAAACGAGGCTTCAGACAGGGCGACTCCCTTTCGTGCGATTTCTTCAACCTGATGCTGGAGAAGATAATTCGAGCAGCAGAGCTAAACCGCAATGGTACAATCTTTTACAAGAGCGTGCAATTGCTGGCGTATGCCGATGATATTGATATCATTGGCCTTAACAACCGCGCCGTAAGCGCTGCCTTCTCTGGACTGGATAAAGAAGCGAAAAAAGTGGGTCTTGCGGTCAACGAGGACAAGACGAAGTATTTGCTGTCATCAAAGAAAGAATCGGCGCACCTGCGCCTTGGCAGCCACGTCACTGTTGATAGTTACAAATTTGAAACTGTGAGGGACTTCGTCTATTTGGGAACCAGCATTAACACCGAAAACAATATCAGTCTAGAAATCCAACGGAGAATCACTCTTGCGAACAAGTGCTACTTTGGACTGAGTAGGCAATTGAGAAGTAAAGTCCTCTCTCGAAGAACAAAGATCGCGCTCTATAAGTCTCTCATCATACCTGTCCTGATGTATGGCTCAGACTCATGGACAATGTCAAGAGAAGATGAGATGGCCCTTGGAGTATTTGAGAGAAAAGTTCTCCGGAAGATTTATGGTCCTTCCCGTGATGCCGACGGCGAGTATCGAAGGAGACTTAACGATGAGCTGTACGAGCTTTACGCAGATCTGACCATAGTCCAGCGAATTAAAGCCCAAAGGCTCCGCTGGCTGGGTCACGTCATGCGAATGGACAAAGAAGCTCCAGCCCAGAAGGTTTTCCAATCGTCACCCGAATTCGGCAGCAGAGGAAGGGGGAGGCCTCGACTGAGATGGAAACAACAGGTGGAGGATGACTTGAACTCCCTTGGGGTTTCCAATTGGCGTCAGTTATCGCTAAAAAGGAATGACTGGCGTGCTTTGATAGGCGACGGCCAAAATCGCTTAGGCGGTTAAGCGCCAATAAATGATGATGATGATTAAAATAATTACAGCCATTTAAAATTTACATAAATGTAGTAAATTGTGTGCAATAGTGCAAAACTCAGTCATCTTTAAATGTACCATTTTGGAAGCTTCAAAGATTCAAATTTAAGAGTATTAAGAATATTTTGAAAGGCCATTTATCTATATATTATATACATTTATAATGTATGGAAAAGGGCGGAAAAAATAGCCACCCCTAAGGGTTAAGCTCAAGGCTTATTTGAAAATTTTTGACAAAGTTATAGCGAGTTGAAAAAATGGGCGAAAAAAATGTTCATTGCATTTTAACGATTTCAACGGCCGATAAATCCGAAAAAAAAATTTTTTCAGCAAAAAAAAAGACACGTGTTTTTTTATTTTGACCAAACAACAACATATTACAATTTCATCGAAATCAAAAATCATGTCCCGCGCGGACCGGTTGTCTTGAAATGGAATGAGCCTACATAATTTTAATATTAAAAGGATTCTTCGTAAGGAAATTGAAAAAACGGATTCACGAGAAAAGAACATTGGAATTTTCAAACTGTTTTAGTAGATTGCGGCGTAACAATATGTTTTCTTGCAAAAATGATTGAGTACATCTTGAAACTTTGTAATTATAGTGCACCTTTTATAGGTCCTACACGGCGTATGAGTAACTTATATGAAAAGAACAGGTAAATTGTATCAATTAGTTTGGTCGATATCTCCAAAACGGATTGGGATATCGAAATAAAACTTACACCACTTCCACGCCCTCATGAACACCTTCCATTTGATAGCTACGTATATTTTGAAATCAATATCTGGCTTATGTCCTGTCCATCTCCTGGGCATCCTTGAATATTTGTATATACATTTTCAGGACTTTTATTAGATTACTACTTTTTATAACACATCGAATTTTTTTAAAAGTCGAACGATATTAATTTTTAAGGACATTACTTCTATGTCCTTGAAGGATAGGTAAAAAGTAGACGACAACAGGCATACACCCCAACCGAAAATTTTCCGTTCTCTTTTCTTATTCTCATTAATTAAAACAAACAAAGTCATAGATAATAGCGCAGGCTATTACAAACTTTTCCATGTTGTCACCTAGCATATTTTAAGGCGCATAACTAGAGTTTTCGTCGCAAAACAATGCATATCGCGCAAACTGGCACCGTTTTTGTTGTACCTACACATAAATAGTTACACAAACATCATAAATCACAAGTCTTATTTTTATAAACGCACTTTAATACGAAATTTGTTATGTAAGGAAATTTGACAGATTATACAGCAACGACAAAACAAGGAAACTATGACTATGGTAAGCTCTTTATAAAAAATATCGTATCAGCAACCAGGTGCTGGTGTATGCCCCCTGGTGACAGGCCGAAACTCCCCTCCAGCAATTGATGCCAAGTTAGGAAATGAAAAATAAGTTTGTAAACATAACAAAATATACGAGCATACGCCAATTAAAATAAAAATCCTAGTCACAGGTTCTCATTGCTATGATTATATCACTCATGTGTATAATTTGTGAAGTGAATAGATAAAACACGGAGGCGAAGAGCTGGTAAAAAAGCATGCATCAGCTCTTATGCAGAATATGGTCAGACGAGTGCATGCCTCCGGATTTGAATTTAAGTGTGCTCCGCCCAATCCACAAGAAAGACGATCTCGCTAGCCGCACCAACTACTGCGGAATCAGTCTCTTAATATCGCATTTAAGGTTCTTTCAAGCATATTGTGTGAAAGACTCAATCCCGTTGTAGACGGACTGTTTGGACCTTTTCAGTGTGGCTTTAGACCTGGTAAGTCTACCATAGACCAGATTTTCACGATAAGCCAAATCCTGGAGAAGACCCACGATAAAAGAATCGACATACACCGTCCCTTTGTCGATTTTAAAGCCGCTTATACGACTTTGCCAAATGACGTTGAGCAATACCAACAGCTCAGTCAGAATCGGGAAGAACCTCTCTGAGCCATTTGAAACCAAACGAGGCTTCAGACAGGGCGACTCCCTTTGATGCGATTTCTTCAACCTGATGCTGGAGAAGATAATTGGAACAGCAGAGCTAAACCGCAAACTATTTTACAAGAGTGTGCAATTGCTGGCGTATGCTGATGATATTGATATCATTGGCCTTAACAACCGCGCCGTAAGCGCTGCCTACTCTGGACTGGATAAGGAAGCGAAAAAGTGGGTCTTGCGGTGAACGAGGACAAGACGATATATCTGTTGCCATTAAAGAAAGAATCGGCGCACCTGCGCCTTGGCAGTCAAGTCACCGTTCATAGCTACAAGTTTGAAACATGGGAACCAGAATTAACACCGAAAACATTATCAGTCTAGAAATTCAACGGAGAATCACTCTTGCCAACAAGTGTTACTTTGGACTAAGTAGGCAATTGAGAAGTAAAGTGCTCTCTCGACAAATAAAGATCACGCTCTATAAGTCCCTCATCATACCAGTCCTGATGTACGGCTCAGAATCGTGGACAGTGTCAAGAGAAGATGAAGTGGCTCTTGGACTATTTGAGAGAAAAGTTCTCCGGAAGATTTATGGTCCTTCCCGTGATGTCAACGACGAGTATCGAAGGAAATTTAACGATGAGCTGTACTAGCTTTACGCAGACCTGACCATAGTCCAGCGGATTAAAGCCCAAAGGCACCGCTGGTTAGGGCATGTTATGCGAATGGACAAAGAAGCTCCAGCACAGAAGTTTTTCCTATTGACACCCGAATTCTGCAGCAGAGGAAGGGGGAGGCCTCGACTGAGATGGAAACAACAGGTGGAGGATGACTTGAACTCCCTTGGGGTTTCCAATTGACACCAGTTATCTATTATATATAAATGCGCAAACATAACTGGTTCGTCCCTTTTTTGCAATAACCACAATTCTAAGGTATATAAAATTTGGTATGTATCGATATGTCTCGCCGAGCAGGGTGGCCGAAAACAAACCAAAAATTAAAAAAAATTAATTATAATATGATTTGAAAATCACACCACTACATGTGATATACACGCATTCGCTTTATAGAGCCGCTGTTATGGGTGTATGTATGTAGGTATGACCACTTGCATTCTTGTGTTTGCATTCATTGCAGTTGAGTGAGTTGTTTTGTTGGCAGCAATAAGATAACATGAGCCAGCGCGTCAACTTTATTGAGCTTAGGTACAAACAGTGTTTACAAAAACAAAATCTGTGCGTGGGGATTCAGAAAAGCAAATTTTAAAAAAAAGAAAGCACAAATAAGCTAGATCATGCACAAGGCCCTTCGTGGCTAGACTTAGTGAAATAAAATAAAATGGAAAATTGATAAAATTAAAAAAAAAGTAAAATCAGAAATAGAAAAGTGATTGAAATTAAAAAAATAAAATTTGTTGGAAATGAAATCAAAGGGAATAATATAAAATAAATAAAAATGAAACAAAATGAAATAAATAAAATATTAAATTAAGAAAATAATAGGAAAGGAAAGGGATGGATAAAAGGATAATTGAGGTAAGTTAAGGTAAGGAACGGAAAGTATGACAGAAAAATCAAAGGGAAAGGAAAGGAATTGAAAAGAAAAAAGGAAGGGAAGAAAGGAAATGTAATGTAGGTAAAGCAGTGGAAAAGAAAAGCAAAAGGAGAAAGCTAAAAAAATAAGTTAAGGAAATGAATGAAAGAAAAAGAAAAGCAAAGGAGTTGCGGAAAGGAACAAAAGAAAATAAGGAAACGGGAGGAAAGGAAAGGTAAGGAAACGAAATGACAGGAAGGGAAATTTAAGAAAAAAAGTGAAAGAAAATAAAGGTAAGAAAAATATAAAAGAAAAGAAATGAAATGAAAAAAAAAAAGGAAACTAAAGCAACGGAAACGAAAGAAAAGGAAAGAAAAAGAAAATAAAAGGAAAAAAGTAATGTAATGGAAATGGAAAGAAGGATCAGGTAAGAATGTAAAAGAAACGAAAAGAAAGAAAAAGAACAGAGAAGAACAAAAAAGAAAGAAAGAAAGAAGGGAAATAAAATGAAATGAAAGAAGAGAAAAGGAAAGAAAAGGAAAAGAAAGGAGAAGATAAGGAAAGGAAATAAAAGGGAAGAGAAGGAAAGAAAAGCAAAGAGAATAAATTGAGATGAAAGGAGAGGAAAGGAAAGGAAATAAAAGCAAATTAATGCTAAGGAAAGGAAAGTAAAGAAATACGTATGAAGACGACCTAAGAAGAATAAATAATTATCAACACTGAAACTATATTACTGAATGATGTAAAGAGGGAGGAAAAGGCAAAATGAAAAGGAATGTATAGAAACCAAAAATATACAAAATATCGAAAAGAAAGGCAAATTTAAGAAATAGCAAAAAGGTAGGAAAATAAAATAAGGTTTTGTGGTTGAATTTCAACCACTGGGCGAACTCTAGTCGTTAAAAATGGCCTAGACGGTTAAGCGTCAATAAATGACGCAAGCGCAGAATAGATAAGAATAGATAAAACAGAGTGTAATGGGGTGTGGTTGTATAGTTAGCCAAGCAGCTCCAACTGTGCGACCTTGCTCAATCCCGACTCTTGCGTCCTCGTTCGTGCACTCTGGGCAACGGGAGGTCTTGTCTCCCAGCGTCTGTTCACCATGTAGTGTGGCTGCAAGCGGGTGTCTGTCTTGTAGCAAGCGGCGCGCTTTTGATTCGAAACCCCGGAGACGGGTTGTGCACTGGGTCTGTAATCCGCCACAATTTACTCCAATGAAAAAGAAAACAAAGCGTCCGAAGAGAACCCCCTTTAATGTTGCCGACCTAAGGACAATGAGAGGATATGTCCGGACCCTTTCCAGGGAAGGTACCGCTGCCCGACTGGTTGATATCCTCGTTAACGCAAAGGCTGACATCACCATCCTGCAGGAAATGCGATGGATGGGACAAGGAACGACATCGGACCTTGTGACGTATACTACAGTGGCCAGGTACGCGGCAAATCGCGTAGTATAGAATTCGTGGTGGGAAAGAGACTTCGCCGCCAAGTAAAAGCGTTCACCTCTGTGGCCGAAAAATTTAATTGATCTCCCGTAAAATTTGATTGCTTTCAGATAGGAGGTTTTGCAATTGGTCGATAGGTGGTTTTGCAAAAGAATCGATGATATGTGTATGTTATACCTACGTTATGATATTCGACTTAATTAATTATAAATACGTACCGACATGTGGGCTTACCAGAAGTGGTAAAATGATCTTACTATAACAAAATATCCAAACCACTGTCGCAACAAGGGATTTGCATCAACTTGCCACTTTATTGGAACGCCTTGTCATTTGTTAGATTCACGGATGTTGCCGTTGGATGCACAAAAAGGAACTCAGCATGTATACACCAATAGAAAAAACATCAACAAAATTTGACATCCACACTTGTAAGCTATTTTCTATTCATAATTTATGCTCACTTTAAATATTTCATGGCTAACTATGAAGGCAAAACCACAAATGCATTTGCATATCTCCTTCATGCAAGTGGATATCGACGTGCCATATGAAAGCTAACACCAAAAATTTTGTGTCTGACGAAAAGTAACACTTTAATTTTTTCTCTGAAGAAAATGTACTACCCACCGAAAAGTGTTAGTTTTCATGAGACACAAACTAAAAGTGTTAGTTTTCGTCAGATACAAATAAAAAGTGTTAGTTTTCGTATGCCACGTCGATATGTTCCTAGTAGTTAAATAATAAACTGATAAGAAATAATACTAGTTTTAAAACCATACGTTTTTCACTTTCATTTAATAAGTTCGTAATCTTGTACGACCTACGTATGCAAAGTTTTTGGGGGCACATGAATGTTTGGGAGTAAATATTGATTTTAGCTGCTGGGTGCATTCAGACATGTCTCGGTGGATGTGTCGACACAATGATGAATTTGTAATGAAATATGAAAGGGTTCTGGCAAAAAATGAAAACTGTGAATAAAATTCAAAGGTTTTGCTCCTTATCTTTTGTACGTTATAGTTGTATTATATATTGCTCAAGTTCTTTGTTTTTGTGGACTAGTTTTCACATGTAAGTTTATTCGGGGAAATGTTTTAGCTAAAATTTGTTTGGCAAGATTCAAAATAAATATTTATTTTCACATTTCGATAACTTATTATATATATAGTACGGTCAAAGTAGGCAAAAACTCCCACAGAGCCAAATTTTTCTATACAACGTAGGACCACTTTCAGAAAGAAAAACTCAAAAGTCCACATCAATCCCATGTGTGCTAAAAAAGTTATTCGGGGTCAAAGGTCAGAGACAAAATTGTAGACCTAGAAATTCTCTACAAATATGGCTCGAGTGCTTTTTCTCTAAGACTAACCAGCTCTGAAATATCGCGACTGCAAAATTACCCTGCAGCGAAAGCCACTAGTTGAAAACTACTTTACAACTAGTTTGTGCACAAGGTCCAACTAGTCAGTCGTTTGTCCATATAAGCAACTGGCATTTTTTACGTGTTGATGTCCTAAGAGACCAGAACATACCAGTCACCCAATAGTTATCATATCGCACACTAAATCAGAGGGTAGCTCTAGAAATTATATGAAAATGTATGAAACGTATGGACTTTTCAGGATTTTTCTCGAAAACATTAGTATGCGTAGAAAAATTTTCTTATACCCGCGCGGTGCCACGCCGACTTTTAAATATTTATCAAAATATTATAATAGAATGATCAGGGGGGTCACTCTGTATTGCGATGCGAAAGAAAATTGTTTCGCATTTGCCTTAGCGACACTCTGTAACTCAACTATCGCAACGGAAATTGACATTTTCGGATTTGTTTTTTCCCTTTTCGCATTCATTTTTTCCCTCTCGAATCGCGTACACTCTGTATCGCGAAAGTGAAATGTCAATTGCTTTGTACATTCGGATTTGTCTTCCTACAACAAAACGCAGTCGAACCGCTATCGCACTGCTAAACAATTTTGAATAAAATTAAATTTTTAAACATATTCTTGTAAATTTTTGTAGAGCTATTAGTATACTTACCTTTCTTATCGAAAAACATGTTTATTTTGGCGCTTATTTCGCAAAATTAATAAAAAAAATATTTTTTTTTTTGAAAAATATTTTGTTTAACTTTTAAATTTACAAAATAATTACCAAAAATTTGTACAAAACTTCAATTAAACTAATAAAATTATGTTTATACGGACGTGATTTTGCTTATGCACACGCATGCACATATATTTCAATACACATAAAAGGTATATATAGGTACAAATATCTTTTGCAAGTACAAGTGCTTGCAGCATAGCATACAGTTAGGCGCCAAATTAAAAGAAATGGGATGGGTAAAAGCATAGGACAAGAGCCTTCACTTGAAGTATGCAATGAAAATTGTCAACTTGCAGTTAGTTTTACAAAAGTGATGCCAACCCAAGCAAGAAAATAACCAAAAGCCGAGGAACGCAGCACTGTTAGCAATGCTATAGCAATACAGAGTACCATTTGCTTATCGCATCGCATTTCACTTTCGAATCGCATTGAATTTCGAATCGCAATACAGAGTGACCCCCCAGGACTCATCCTACCAAATTATACAATTTTAGCAATTTGCGGTGCCGGTGCCACGCCTAGTTTAAAAAATTTATCACAAAATCATATCAGGTAAATTCACCTGTAAAATTATATAATTTGAGCCATTTCAGATACCGAGATACATACATATGTCAATGGTTATCATCCGCTTTCGCCAAGTTTCATGTAAATATCTCAATTTTTACTCAAGTTATCGTGTACATTAGACTGGGCCAAACAAAAAAAATTTCGTTTTTTTTCAAAAATTATATTGATTTTCTTTTTAAGAAGGTGAAAAAAAATTACTGTAATTTTTTCAAATTTTTCAATTAAAGTCTAGAGGTCTATCATGGCTAGTTTAGATTTTTCAGACTTTACCTCATATTTGGAATAAAACCGACAAACCATTGTTGTAAACCACCATTTACTTGAAGATATTTTTGAAGGAAATCGAATTCCCTATAAAAGATGCATTGACCAAAATTTTCTCAGACTAGCCGTTTTCTAGTATTCTAGCCTGCTTCGAATTCGGACTCAGCAGCCAACTGCCGTTAGCAACATGTTTAGCTTCATTCCCTGTAGATTTTTTCATGTTTGGCAAATTTAAAAACCAAAATCGGAGAATCCAAAAACATGCCAATATTTCAGGCTAGAATACTAGAAAACAGCTAGTCTGAGAAAATTTTGGTCCATGCAACTTTTGTAGGGAATTCAATTACCTACAAAAATATGGTAAGGTAAATGGTATGTTACAACAATAGTGTGTCGCTTTTATACCAAATAAGAGGTAAGTCTGTAAAATCTAAACTAGCGATGATAGACCTCTAGACTTTAATTAAAAATCTTAAAAAATTCAGTAATATTTTTTTCACCTTCTTAAAAAGAAAATTAATATAATTTTTGAAAAAAAAAATGGGTTTTTGGCCCATTCTAGTGTACACGGACGGACAGACGGACGGACATGCCTCAATCAACTCCTCTTTTCAACGTAAGAACTTTCATATATGGAACTCTATATCTATCTCGATATTTTTGTGCCGTTACGTAGTACCGCTATGTGGACAAAATTATAATACCCTTGTACCAGTAATGGCGGCGATATACCAACAAGTTATCATAACGTCGAACGAGATTTTTGCTGGGCTTCTCTTTTTAATTCGTGGTGTATTGCTTTTGAGTTTTTTCTACAAATTGGCGTGACCTACCTTTTTTTGCCGACCCCGAACGGCACTTGCAAAGAAAATGATTTTTACAGAGAAGCGTCTCAGAAATACACTCGGAGAGTTTATAAAAATCCTTTTTCTAAATAATTTTTGATGTTACTTTTGCCGGGCATTGATTCGCCACGACTGGGTGTAGAGGGCCGAACTCTTAACCGCTACATCACGGCGGTCCACTACTAGTACGCTGAGAGGTATACAATTTTAGGATGAAAATACCATATCTGTCTCGATTATTTTGTGCTGTTACGTACTACCGTTATTTGGATAAAATTATAATATTCTTGTACTAGTGCGCTGGGTATAAAAACTTCTTTAAAAAGCTTATTATCCTACCTGCGAACATATCTAACTATATGTTGCATTTAGAAACGTTGTAAAATTGTATTGTCACTGTTCCCTCAACTAAGTGCTCAGTTTCAAGCTCCTAGGTTACCGGGAAGTTAGGCAAAAGTCGATCGCAAGATTCCCTACTTCAAAATAGTTCTCGAAATATCTCGATCCGTGCGCCACCTACCACAACTTTTTTGATAATGTGTCAAGTTTCAGATAAATGTGTCAAGTTTCAAGGGTCTAGCTTACCGCAAAGTTACTCTAAAATCTATCGCAAGATTCCCCCCTCCTTTTCAAGAATTTTGAATTATCTCGATCAGCGCGCCATCTAGCGGAATTTCTTGTACAACAAATTATATTGTCTTTAGTTATTCATATATATATGCCAAGTTTCAATAATCTAGTTACTTAAATATGAGTCGCAAATTTTCAATTTTTAAATGAATTTACAATATATCTCGATCCGTGCGCCACCTAACGGATGCTTTTTTTCATTCACATTGCATTGTCACGGAGCTCTGAAATATGTTCCAAGTTCAAGTGTCTAGCTCAACGGGAAGGAGTCTAAAAAGACTTTGCAAGAAAGCGGATTAATTTAAAGGTTGTAAAAAGGTCTTTGTCAATTGGGATTAGCGAAAACTAGGTTACCTTTGAAATCCCATCCTAGAAATGCAGCTGTCTGAAACGATTTCGTTAGTTTAAAGAACCTTTAACTACTGTAAATTGCATTTCCAATGCTTCTATGTATGTATATAATTGCGAGGTGAGTCTCTCACCAAACTGTTAAGTAATTGCTTCACTTAATTGCAATACAAAAATTCATATATACCTAGTTTTAAATCAAAATTGAACTTGTATTAATTTAAATAATACTTTTGCTCCTTTAAAATATTTTTGTTGTTGTCCATCAGCATCAGTAGGTAAGTACTATGTTCATCCATTTTACATTTATTATATGCCCTGCTGGGCAATGAAACATTGCTGTTGATCCAAATAATATTTATACAACTTGGAATACAATTTGATATTTGCTTGAAAATTTCATTTTATATCAGCAACAAATATGTTTATTATTTGCAAATATGTATATTTACATACATACATATATATCCCAAGTACCACAAATAGTCGCTGGAACGGAGTCTCAACTACTTAACGTCTGTAAAGTAATTGGTTAGTATGTAGTCGCCGAGTGCTTAGTCTTGAAACCGTATTCGAAATTATTTGTCTAAAGTTCTAGACCTACCTATTTTTTCTAAAATCACAGTTTAGTTCAAAGGTTTCTCCGTTTCTACCACGTTTGGGCTAGTTGGGATGTCTATCTACATGTGTCTGAAACAAAACAGAATACAACAAAAACAAACATACAATTTAAATATACAAAACAAAATTTTATTTATTTTCCCAAAGTCTTCCTTGTGTTACAACACAAGTTAGTTGACCTTTCTAACATAACAACATTATTTGATACTATTCACACAAATTATGAAATTACATTCATACATACAAACACAAGAAAATACATTGGTAATAGCAAACAAAAATATGCACGTACGTTTGTGCTTTTCCAAACTTTGGCTCTTGTTGACTGCTCACTTACACATTTTTGTCAACTTATATCTCCTTTTAAATGTAAATAAATTTGTTTGTGCTAGTATGTTAGTTTATTTTTGGCTTTGTCGTAAAATGGCAGTAATCTTTCTCAGCATTTATTTGTAACAAAACGTCCCCCTTTTCAGTTTCACTTGCCATCTGCACCCAAAAGTTGTGACATACTTACATATGTCAGATCCATTTCAAAGCGCATTAAAATGTATTTAGGAGAACTTTCGGGGTATTTGTTTTAAAGTATTTATTTGCTAAGCGAGAAATAAAATATAAAAAAAATGTAGAAACAAATAGGTAACGTAAAATAAGATGCACAGTAAAATGATGGCACAGCAGTCCTGCACATATTATTGTCGATAAAAGAAAGTAGACAGAAGTTTTGATATCAGTAATGTACAGTAAAGTTAGTGTTGACCAAGCCAATGTCATCAAAAAGTTCAAGAACTTTTTCCAGTAAATAAAAGTTGGTATTTCGTTACCTTAATTCACAAAAGCCCTAATTGACACATTTTTCGAAAATTACTTTTTTACATATTTAGATATGATATAGTAAAATACACACTCACTACAAATTTTAAGTAGTTACTAGTAGTAATAACGGAGATATTCCAAATTTACAAAGCTATCTTTGCATGCGTTCAATGTAAAAAATTATTTGTTTTTTGCTTCTCTTGTAAAATTTTTTTCATGTCAGTTAAGGCCTTTGTTAACTAAGGTAACGATTTCACTTCACATCCTTTCACTTTCCCATTCTTTTCCCGGTTTTGTCCCATGTCCTATCCAATTTAAATCTTCCTTTCCCTTCTAATCTTTCTGCGTTTTGTCTTGTTTCCTTCTCTCATTTATACCTCTTTTTTTCCCCTTTCAGAATCCTTTTCATTATCTTTCTCCCTTTAATTTTACTTTTCAGTTTTTTTCTTTCTCCTTTTACATTTCTGTTTCCTTTTCTTTCTTTACTTCCTCCTTTTCTTTTTCTTTTTCTTTTCCTTTTCCTTTTCCTTTTCCTTTTCCTTTTCCTTTTCCTTTTCCTTTTCCTTTTCCTTTTCCTTTTCCTTTTCCTTTTCCCTTTCCTTTTCCCTTTCCTTTTCCCTTTCCCTTTCCCTTTCCCTTTCCCTTTCCCTTTCCCTTTCCCTTTCCGTTTCCCTTTCCCTTTCGTCCATTTCTGTTTCCTTTATATTTTAGTTATTTTTTTTATATATATATTTTTTTTAAATAAACTCAAAAAATCACCAAAAATCCAGTCAAGCAACAAATCACTTAATCATCTCAAATCAAACTGCAATGCTATTCATTTCATTGTGTTTTGTTGATAAACGCATCTCAGTTGGGAATTTGAACATAGAAAATGCATAAAGGCGTTTGCCATGTTCGAACTTCGAATTTAGTCATTGAACTCTAAGCATTTGGCTAAACTGTCGCGCTGTGAGTTTACTACAAACGGATGGTGGTGTTAGGCAAGGAGAGCGAATGAATATGTGGAACGTAAATCTCAAAGAAATTTTTGAATGCTAGTCAGTGTGTAACTAGAAGCATCTTTCAACTTCTTATTTTGGTTTTTGGTTTGAACATAATGCAGCGAGATATTGTCATGTATTTTATTTTATTTTATTTTTTTTTATTTTATTTTATTTTATTTTATTTTATTTTATTTTATTTTATTTTATTTTATTTTATTTTATTTTATTTTATTTTATTTTATTTTATTTTATTTTATTTTATTTTATTTTATTTTATTTTATTTTATTTTATTTTATTTTATTTTATTTTATTTTATTTTATTTTATTTTATTTTATTTTATTTTATTTTATTTTATTTTATTTTATTTTATTTTATTTTATTTTATTTTATTTTATTTTATTTTATTTTATTTTATTTTATTTTATTTTATTTTATTTTATTTTATTTTATTTTATTTTATTTTATTTTATTTTATTTTATTTTATTTTATTTTATTTTATTTTATTTTATTTTATTTTATTTTATTTTATTTTATTTTATTTTATTTTATTTTATTTTATTTTATTTTATTTTATTTTATTTTATTTTATTTTATTTTATTTTATTTTATTTTATTTTATTTTATTTTATTTTATTTTATTTTATTTTATTTTATTTTATTTTATTTTATTTTATTTTATTTTATACGCATTTTAGCGTATGATGATCCGAACGCTCGTCATTAGACATGAAACAAAAGTAGGGTATATAAAGAATTAATAATTAAAAAATAATTTTTAAATATTAAAAAATCGTCAAAAAAATAAATGTGTTCTCCTGAAAAGGTATTGCACCGTTACATTTATTATTCAAAAAAATTATATACCATCCACAATTCATTCTTATCAGCATATGGCTTATCAACCGTCGCTAACTTCGAACATGTGTTTATGTACAAAAACAAAACAGGAAGCATGCGGAATTCGGCATGAGCACCAACCAAACAAAGCTGAAACATATGCACAACACAAATAAAATTCATGCGCTTTCACTACTAACGCAAAACTCTCACAAATTCACGACACTGCGCTCTCATCGCCTTATGTTACTCATACGCCACGTCGTACAATAACAAACGCTTTCACTTGCAAGCGAGCACATTTTCGAAATTCACAACGAAACTTCGAACACGAAGATGTGTTGTCGTTCGTCACTGTGGCAGTAGTTAGATTAATATGAAGTTCGTGTGATACGAAGCTAAGTTTGTTATTGTTATTATATTGCTAACGGTATTGTAATCGTTGCGGTATTCGCGCGCTACTAACGACCAAAAACTAGTTTTCCACCAATGGACTCAATTCAGTCTTGTGTCGGTATTAGCATTGGAAGGAATCGTTTGCTCCGAAAAACTAAAGTAACGGTTAGAATAACAAGACGCGCTAAATACGGATATTCGATAAAAAAAAATTAAGGAAAATAAAGCATTACAAATGCTATGATGAGCATTAGTTCTATAGTAAGAGTTGAAAGTTTTTCATGGGATGTTAGATGAGTGACGGTGAGATATGGTATTGCTGCGAAAAAGTGTAATTCAGTATTTTTGGGATGAAAGATGTAGTGACGACAAACAAATGTGTGCTGAATTTATTGCATAAATATCTAAAAAAAAATATTTCGTTTAAAGTTCGCCAGAGTTTTCAAACAGAATAAGATAAAAATAAATGTAACAATTATTTAATGACTAACAGCTTTTGAAAAGTTCTTCAATTTTATAATAAAAAAAAATGTATAAGAAAACCTCAGCCAACCAATATATAGATTAGCCAGCAAGTGAAGTTATAACGAAATTTCACAACAAAAATTTTATTAAAAAATTGTTACAAGCAAATTAAAATTATTTAAGTGAAAAACTAATCAAATTAGCGAACTAAATCTACTCCTGCAAAAGTCATAAATTTTGTGCCGGCAGCTTTATTTGCTTACACAAGGACATTGAATTACGAGGTGTTCGCCGCAATTTTGTGTGCGCTTCCGGCGTCATTTGTGCATTTCCGGCTTGGCGGGCAAGCGTGAGTGCCCATACATTCATCTGCATTACCACTGACTGAGGAAATATTAACGGGTGTGTGCTCAAACACTTTACATAGCTTTGAAATTTGTGTAAAATGTATGACATTTTGTTGCAATTACGGAAAGACGGATTTGTTACGGAATAATTGCAATAGTGCCAAAATGTGCCAGGAATTTAAAAATTTAATTTTCAGCCATATTCAAATCATAAAATCATTACAACTTGTTGTTGTTGTTGTTGTTGTTGTTGTTGTAACGAGGTGTAGCCCTGCCTAAATGTCACACAGGGTCACCCCGAGTGTATTGCTCTTGGCCGGGTCGATATAAGAAAACGGCCCAGGTCATTTCGGCACGATAGGTAAAGTACAAGTACTGGTACCGTTCTCGTAGGACCGGCAATACGAGAAACTAGCCTTGTAGGCCATGTAGGTCTTTTAGCGTTACCCAGCGTGCACCAACCGGGAGGCGACCTACTCTTACAGCCCTACAACTTGTATCTTGCTTAGCTGTGCTTGAGAAGTGTCGGTATGCTAATATACTTATCTGAGCTTGGTTTCCCTTATATACCTACACTCTAGCAAGGTCGATGTTGATGTCCTGAGCTGTAAAATAGGATGTTGTCATATAGCACTTGGTAGCCAGGCACCAGTTAGTAGTGACGATGAGTTGTTCTGAGCAAATAGTACATCTGTAACAAATTGAAATACATTTGATTTGAATAAAGTTTCATAGCTGAGGGTTTTTCTTTCGAATAGCCTTAATGTAATTAAGCTATTTTTACGAAAGTCGTAAGGATCATGCATGCACAGGGAGACATCACATATAGGTTATGTAATTAATATATCTTCATTTGGTCTCTTTGTTAAGCTTACTTACTTAAAATAGCCTTTACCCGCCAAGCGATTTTGGCCGTCCAACACGTTTCTCCAGTCGGTTCTTTGTTCAGCCAACTGGCGCCAATTGAAGACACCACGTGATCGTAGATCTGCCTCCAATTGGTCGTCCCATCGTAGTGGTACTTCCACCTGTGGGTGCCGAAAAGCATAACGCGGCCTAGCCTGAACTCTGCCGATGTCTGCGTAAAGCTCATACAGCTCATGATTAAATCTTATTCAGTACTCGGGGTCCCAAACTTTTAGGATTCCATAAATCTCTCGAAGAATTTTCCGCTCGAATACTCCCAAAGCCGACTCATTAGATGCCGCCAGTGTCCATGTTTCTGCACCATATAGCAGGACGGGTACGATAAGTGACTTATAGAATGTGGGTTTTGTTCATCGAGAGAGGACTCTACTTCTCAATTTCCTACTCAGCCCAAAGCACCATTTGTTTGCAAGAGTTATGCTTCAATGGATTTCCAGGCTTACATAATTTTTGGTGTTAATGTTGCTTCCTAGGTAAACAAAGTCCTTTAACATTTCAAAATTGTGACTGCCAACAGTGGTGCGCTTGCCCAGGGGCGAATGCCCCTGATGCCAGCAGGTACCTCGTTTTACCTTCGTCGCTCTTAGCTTGAAGCTCTGCAGCTTGAATTATTTTCTCCAACATCAGATGAAAGAAATCGCGCGATAGGGGGTCGCCCTGTCTGAAACCTCGTTTAGTTTCGAACGGCTCGGAGAGGTGTTGTTGTTGTTAACAGCAAACACACTCCCCGAAGGTTTTGGGACAGTCCTTGGCCGTATATGAACCCGGTACGCTGCGGTACTGCCCGACTGTCGTGGTAGCGATTTGCTATGACCAGTGGAACCTTCTAGGTCATGTCATCCCTCCATCCATGAGGAAGGAGAAGATAGGTAATGAGAGGCATCAGATCCGTAGATCAGCTATCGAGTTAGCACATCTTTACCTATGTGCATGTTAGTCGCCTCTTATGACCGGTATGCCTACCTCGGGCATATTCTAAGCCCCTAACCCGCAGGGGGCTCGGAGAGATCCTTCCCGACTCTGACCGAGCTGGTGGATTTACCAGGTCTGAAACCACACTGATAAGGTCCATTCAGTCGGTTTACGTTAGGCTTCCGTCTTTCGCACAATACGCTAGATAGAACCTTATATGTGATACTCAAAAGGCTGATTCCGCGGTAGTCGGCGCAGTTTGCAGGATCGGCCTTCTTGTAGATTGGGCAGAGAGTACTTAGATTTTAATCTTCAGGCACGCATTTATCCATGGGCGTCTGTTCTTCATGAAAGGAGCGGTCTTTTTCGAGCACTCCGTGAGCTCATAACACGCTGATTGATACTTAAATAATACTCTAGAATGAATCAAAACATTAAAGGGAGCATGCAGCTGGCTCATCGGATGTGGAGGTGCCAATTCTACTCTTTAATATTGTGAAGACCAAGCTCGTATTCTACTATACTCCAATAGAAGTTGAAGGAGATAATGATCATGAACCGGAGCTGGTTGTAGTGGAGGTGGACCCTGCTGAACTGTGGCCTATAATGCTCGAAAATAAATCCTCTTTATTATTTACAAAATAAATACAATAATAAACAAGTAAGGAAAGCTGTCTTCGGATGTACCGAAGGCTATATACATACCTTTCATGTTCGATCCCCAGTACAGCCTATGTGAATTTAACTTTAGCTCATACCGAAATTATCGGAACTATCATTTATATATGGGGACGATGTGGTATATTGGTCCAATCTCATTAATTTTTCAAATCGACATTCCACATTCTAAAAGAGCAATAATTACGAAATTTCACGTTCCTACCTATCTAATTACAGGAGTTATCTACAAAAATCCGTTTATCAGAACAATCGATTGTATGGGGGCTATGTGAAATATTTATTCCATCTCAATGATTTTCAACATCTATTGTACATGTAAAAATAGCAATACTTACAAAAGTCCACGTTCCTACCTGTTTACTTGTAGGAGTTATAGCCCAAAATTCGTTTATCGGAACAATCGATTGTATGGGAGCTATATGTAATAAACAAATAAATAAATAAATAATAAATATCGGTCCGAGATTGCTGGTTCCGACAAATGATTTCTATATTAGAAAATATTGGCCGCATACCAAATTTCGGCGAAATGTCTCAATAGCTGAGGGACTAATTTGCGTTCAAAAAGACATACAGACGGATAGACGGACATGGCTAAATCAACTCATCTCGTCATCCTGATCATTTCGGTATACTTATTGATCGGCCCATCTCTTCTTCTTCTCATACTTACACTGTCCTATTTAAGAATGTGGGTATCTACATATTTTCTCGAAGTTATTTATATAAGTGTACTCGTCTTGAAAATTCGAGTTTATTCATGCAAAAATATGTTTTAATTTGCAAATGAATACAAAGTTATTGCTAAATTAAATTCATTATTTTGCAGTATCTACGTAATTTTTCCACAAATCCTAATAAAAAATGTGGGTATCTACTAAACTTCTGCCGTATCTACACTTTTAATAGGAAACCAAGTGAAATAAGAGCTGGTTTCCTAATCAAAATCGACGTATCTGCTCTGTCGTTTGTAGATACTGCATTAGTAAAAAGTATTCTCAGACTTTTCATGATGGGTTTCCTACTGTTTTACATACAAAATATGCAGTATCAAATTTTGAGTTGAATGAAGTTTAGCATCTGCATTTCGCATAGGGGCCGTTCAAATATTATAGAGCGATATCCCAGGGCGGCCAGACATCACTTATTTTCTGATGGATGAAACCAATACTGCTGGATAGTAATCCCCGAACCTAGAACGAATGTGAAAATTTCAAAGCTGTACCTAGGTCTCGCGCCTGGAAATCAGGGGTCAAAGTCGGAAAAAAATGATCCTAACTTCAGTTGTTTTCTGATGGATGATTTTCACATATTTGTCGTAGATTACAACTTCGGGTCAGTATTAAGTGGTGCTAGACCCGTGGAAATTAATTCCGTTTTAACAATTTAACGGATTTGGCCCTCTTTGGCTGCTTTTAACTACTCAATTTTTTCCATTTTTTGTAGAACAATAACCTAAAGCATGGCAAACACTTCAGCCAGATACCTCAAAACTCGGAAATTTTCATAATTTTTACTGCGCTTTTACATGTTTGAGCGGGTTGGTCCCACTTTGGCTGCCTTTAAATAACGGATCTTTACACACGTGTCACAGAACACTACCCTTAAGTAGAATCAGGCTTTTCCAGACATCATCCCATAACAAAAACTTCAGCCAGACACCTTAAAGTTCGGGAACTTTTCTGTTCCTATTACTCCGCTTTCTCTTGTTCAATCAGTTCTATGCGAACTGTGTTATTCTTCGACGCAGAGAACGAAGTGTGTTAGTCTTCCACGCTAACTGAACCGTATTAGTCTTCGTTAGGAGCGACGATATATCAGAGCCCGCTGAAAAAAACATTTTTATCCGACGCATTCTATCATGCTTTTTGTTGTTTTTTTTTTCACAGTTTTTCTGATACGATTTCTGATGTTTTTGGGATAGTTTTCTGATGCTTTTGGAATAATTTTCTGATATTTTTAGGACCACTGTTTTTACCACGCTTTTATTAGGCTCACTTGTATGTTTGTCTGTTTGTATGTATGTAAACTCTCGT
>CAXKVI010000466.1:0-30563 GCA_964058755.1 Campiglossa producta | reverse complement strand
TATAAAACTAAAAAAAAAAAACTAATGGCGGCGATATACCAACAGGTTATCATAACCTCTAACGAGATTTTTTCCGAGCTTCAGCTTCTTTCCAACTTGTGGTGTGTTGCTTTTGAGTTTTTCCTACAAGTTGGGGGCCTACAGTTTTTTGCCGACTCCGAACGGCACTTGCAAAGCAAATAAATAATTTTTGATGTCACTTTTGTCGGGCATTGACCCGCTACGACTTGGTGTAGAAGGCCGAACAATTAAGCCCCAATTACATAAAACTTTGCAGGTTCCACTTTCATACAAAATTTGTGGAACGTAAAGCGAAGCGAGATTTTGGCAAATGCTCAAAGCCGAGGGGCGCACCTGTCAAAGTTTCACAAAGTTTTTTATGTAACTCGGGACACACTAGATCTTAGGTCGCAGTGCAGAACCTCAGTTTATTATTATTATGTAACTCGGGCTTTAACCGCTACAACACGGCTGCCACCTGATATATAACACAATTCTCCAATTTTTCTCCAACTTTAGGGATATTTTGATAACTTTATAGTTCTCAAGTTAGTTTCCAACATCATTTTTAATTATTCTCCGACCTTGGGGATTTTTTGATAACTCGATAGTTTTCAAGTTAATATCCATTATTATTCTCCAAACTTTCATGTGCGCATTAAGTTAAAAAAACTGCACCTTTTCCACCCAAAAACGAGAAAACGTAAACTAAAATGGGAAATAGTAAATTAAAATGAGAAAACAAGAATGATTATCTATATATATAAAAATGAATTTGCGTTGTTGTTGTTGTTGTAGCGAGGTGTAGCCCTGCCTAAATGTCAGACAGGGTCACCCCGAGTGTATTGCTCTTGGCCGGGTCGATATAAGAAAACGGCCCGGGTCGTTTCGGCACGATGGGTACAGCACAAGTACTGGTACCGTTCTCGTAGAACCGGCAATACAAGAAACTAGCCGTGTAGGCTATGTAGGTCAGTTAGCGTTACCCAGGGTGCACCAACTGGGAGGCGACCTACTTTTACACCCCCTTCGTTCGTATAGGTCGCTAAAAGTCAAAACTGGATTGACTGATCTTGAAAGTTTTTTTTTATGTTTTCTATCTGATTCTGGTGTACATCACAAATTTTTTTTTGATAAAACCTTAACTAAAGAATATTTTACCTATTACTCGAAAACTTCTTTAACGATTTCAAAATTTTTTTCTTTAATTTTTTCGATTGGACTTAGTGTTCATTTATAAAAATAATTTCATTTAAAAAATACCTTTTTTAATAATACTTCAGCTATTAAATCTGTGGCAGTAACAGAAAATAACTAAACTGCAGATAGGACGAAAATTTGGTATTGCCAGCGTTGTTTTCTCCTTACACAAATCTCTAATCAACATTTCGATACTCCATACATTTCAACTACATTTCAGTCTATAGCTCACAAAAATTCTTACTTACATATATGTAAAAAAAATGCAAGACCATTAAAAAACAAAAAACATATTTTTAATTCGAAACGCACTAAGCATGGGTTGCTGGGCGCTCTACCGTTACTAACTTGTATTTGTATTTATTTGTATTTCTTCGGATTCGTGATTCCTGCAATTAACTGAGCCGTAAGCTTTGTCCTCTCTGGAATGGATAAAGAAGCGGAAAAAGTGGGTCTAGCGGTGAACGAGGTAAAGACGAAGTAAGAATCGGTGTACCGGAAGGAAAAGTTTTCCCGAAGATTTGTGCACCCCGTGATGCCAACGGAGAGTTTCGAAGGAGATTTAACGAAGTTGTTGGTCTTTTTGGTATGACCAGTAGAACCTTAAAGCTAATGTCAACCCTCCATCCGTAAGAAAGGAGAATATGGGTAATGAGAGGGGAGGCATCATACTCGTAAAACGACCATCGAGTAAGCACGGCATTACCAATGTGCATATTAGGTGCCTCTTAAGACCGGTATGTCCACCTCGGGCATATTGTACACCCCTAACCCGCAGGGTTAGCTGTACGAACTTTACACAGATCTGACCATAGTGCAGCGATTTAAGCCCAAAGGCTCCGTTGGATCGGCCATGTTATGCGAAAGGGCAAGGAAGGGTATTAGTTTCCTTTAGGGGTCAACTGCTAATAAATTAGCTAAAATTATGGGAGATGGCTCAAAATACGGGTTTTGGCCTCAGGATCACGAATCCGGAAGCGCTTTTTTAATTTTTTGTTTTAGTGAAAAGTTATGGTCAAAAAACCGAAAAATGACCCGGGTCCGATACCAAAATTGGTGCGGAATCCATGGTATTTATGTGCGAAACACCTTTCTGAGTTGGCGGCCTTCGGCCGCGCTTATAAAAAACAACCCCAAGTCCGGACGTGTGACATAACCGTGGCTACCGCCACGGCGGGACTTTTTTTGCACGTCTTTAGGGACAGTCTAATAAAATTACAACAACCACATGAAAACTTGAAACTTTGATTGCAAATATCTCTGCAGAGAAGTAAAATATTAAAAAAGCGCTTCCGGATTCGTGATCCTGAGGCCGAACCCCGTCTTTCGAGCTATATCACATAATTTTAGCTAATTTATTAGCAGTTGACCCCTAAAGGAAACTAATACCCAAGGAAGCTACAGTCCAAAAGGTATTATTATCGGCACCCGATTGTCTCTAAAATACAAAGCTGCTCTGACTCTGATCTAGACGCATGTGAACAAAATGGCAGCCCTTTGCGGATATGAGTCCGGTACGTTCCGGTGAATAGCACCTATGGTACTAGCCCGAATGCTGTGGGAACAGTTTCGTTGTGGAATTTCTTCGCCTCTTGTGCCAGGGGTACCTCGGTACCTCTTAACTCCCTCATACGCCATGCTCAAAATGTCAATATACAAAGATTGCGCTGTAAAAAAGTGCACTGGTAATGAAGTCGATTCCCCACTTCCTGCAAGCCAGATTCTCAATTTGACACGAATTGTTCTTTGGACCATGACTCAAAATCCATTAATAGTATACATACCTTCGGCAAAAATGTAGAAATCATATATTTAGTTTCTAAGTCTATAAATCCGTGCTTAAATTCAAAATGTGTTTCTTTTCACATTTTATGCAAAATTTTATGTATTTCGTGATAAGAAAACAAAGGTGGTTCCATTTTGACATATTTGACAGTTAAAAGTGCTGGTTAACGTCCAGTAGCATTGCCAGATTAACAAATTTATTTTATTATTTTTTAGTTAAGCGGGCTACTCACCTGCCAAGAAATGCCTCAAGGAAAAAACGAGCATATATTTCTTATGCCTGGTCAAGAAATTTTGACGTTTACCAAAATTTCCATTTTTTTGCAAATTACTCTTATAAAAATGTATAAAACATGTGTAGCGCAATATGTACTCACCTTTGCTGTGGATCTGCACGTTTACCTCAAAAAATATATACGAGCATATTTATTTCTTGAGGTAAACCGGCGTTGCCAACCATCAAAAATTGTAGTATTTTTTCTTATGAGCTGAGTATTGGCTCAAGAAAATTTGACGTGTGAAAACAGTTCTTGACCATTTCTTGAGCGTTTTTTTATATGGAGTTTGACATTTCTTGGCAGGTGAGTAGCCCGCTTAAGTTATAAATCTCACATCGAAACTGAATTGCTTTAAAATAATTTATTTTTTAATATATACAAAATGTGTGTATGAATTACTAAAATATACATGTATGTACAATATATTTTTTTTGTTACCTTTATTGTATTTACCTATATAACTTAATACCACCTCGTTACGTCAAACGTTTTTAATAAAATGTTTTTATTATTATTTCGTATTTGTATTCCTTTAATCCCTTTATACAAAATTAAGAATTATTCGTCACAACATAAAACTCGTGGAATTTGTATCTAGTACATTTTCTGTATGTAGTACATTTTCTGTATCGAGTACATTTTCTGTATCGAGTACATTTTCGGTATTGGGTACTTCGTATTACTAAGTAGTAATTACTACTTAGACTAACCCTGCGGGTTAGGGGTTTAGAATATGCCCGAGGTAGGCATACCGGTCGTAAGAGGCGACTAATATGCACATAGGTAATTGACGTGCTACTCGATGGTTGATCTACGGATATGATGCCTCTCACCTCTCATTACCCATATTCTCCTTCCTCACGGATGGAGGGATGCCATGACCTAGAAGGTTCCACTGGTCATACCAAATCGCTACCACGACAGTCGGGCAGTACCGCAAGGGAGTACCGCAGCGTACCGGGGTCATATCCGGCCAAGGACTGTCAACTTCGGCATCACTTCCCAAAACCTTCGGGGAGTGTTTTGCTGTTAACAACAACAACAACAACAACAACAACTTAGACACTGAGTACATTTCGGGTATTAAGTAGTAATAGTAGTAGTAGTAATAGTCAGTATCGATACTTTTAAGAATCGGGTACTGTCGATACTTTTCAGCATCGAGTACTGAGTACTTTTGGAATCGATACTGCCCAACACTACAAATTTATAATAATGTGGCGAATGTTCTCAAGAATCGCTCACCTCCCAACTCTAGCGCATTTCCATCACTAGCGTCACTACCACAACTACAGCTGTTTAGATACATGACGTGTGAGCGAGAGAGGGAGAGGCAGCTCGCGTGTTGCGAATGTGGCACAAAGAGGAGATGACGATAGATAAAGGCTTCGAGAAAATAGTCGAGGAATCATCGAATTCGTCACAATTGGTGTCAGAAGCGGTATTGTTAAATAAATACAAGGACATTGAAAAGGATAACAAGGACATTGAAAAGGATAACAAGGACATTGTAAAGGTAACAAGGATATGGCAAAGTTTAATGACTTGAAGATCCAACAACTCAAAAACGAGTTGGAGAAACGTGGAATGGTAACAACAGGCAATAAGCCAGAGCTACAATCACGTCTACGGGAGGCTATGGAAGCGGAAGGAATCAACGTTGACGATTATATTTTTCAGCTTTCGGAAGAGGGAGCGACGAAAATAGAAGAGCAAAAGGATACTCCGGATTCAGTGGCAAATGTGGACACAAACTCGCTGTTGGCTGTATTGGCTCAGATGTCGACGAATATAACATCAAAGTTTGAAGAACAGAAAACTTGCATGGCATCCCAGTTGGAAGAAACGAAGACGTACATGACGTCACAGATCAAGGAAGAGTTGAACAGGAAACACGCATAACGTTAAAACTAGAGGCACAAGAGCAAAGAGTCTCATCGCAGCTAGAAGTTTTCAGGGGACGACAAGATAAGATCGAGGCCGAGGTGGATGCGTTAAAATCTCGTATCCAGGAGTTGCAGCTGAATCGTCCAAGTGTTTCCACAAGCACGCCCAAGGTAAAAACCCCATCCTTTGACGGTTCTGTTCCTTTCCAGGTATTTAAGCTACAATTTGAGAAGACAGCAGCTGTGAACAACTGGGACGCTGAGGACAAAGTCGCAGCTTTATTTGTGGCATTGAAAGGACCTGCAGCCGAAATCTTACAGACTATTCCGGACGCTGAAAGAAACAACTATGAAGCGTTGATGGGAGCCGTTGAAAGACGTTACGGCAGCGAGCATAGAAGGCAGATACATCAAATAGAGCTACAGAATCGCTTCCAGAAGGCCAACGAAACATTACAGGAGTTTGCATCGGACATCGAGAGGTTGGCTCATCTAGCAAACGCAGACGCACCAGTGGAATACATCGAGAGGGTGAAAATTCAAAGTTTCATAAATGGAATACGTGACGTGGAGACGAAGCGGGCCACCTATGCAAATCCAAAGAGATCATTTGCGGAGACGGTATCACATGCTCTAACTCAAGAAACCGCATCTCTTTTGAGCAAACCATTGTACAAAGCTCACCGTGTGGAAGTGGAGACGCCAGGTTAGGTTAGGTTAGGTTGCGAGGGCAGGACAGAGTGCAGGACCCTGCCCACCACTTAGGCCAGTCAAGTTGGCCCATTGTGATACCCTATGCGGTCTTAAGACCCACCCCATATCCGAGAGACAAACATCAACACTCTCACAATCTCACACTTGGATTAGAGGATCAAACCAGCTCGTGGAATCAATGAATTTCGATAGAGCCCTAATATCCATTTTTGAAACCTCCGTGAGGTCATCGATGAACGGTTGGCCGAGAATAGCCAATCGTCTTCTGCTGAGTGCAGGACAATGACACAGCAGATGTTGAACACTCTCCTCCTCTTCAATACATCTGCAACTGCGACAGTAATCGTGAGTTATTACGCCCATCCTAGCACCATGTGTGCCTATTAAGCAGTGCCCTGTTAACACCCTTATCAGTGATGAGACACCGGATTTATTAAGTGACAGCAGACAGTTAGTGCGTCCTTTGTTGTACGAAGGCCAAGTTAGCCTTGATATCTCGCACGTCGAGAGACCTGACCAGAGCTCATTTGCCCTTTGTAAGGTATTTGTGCTAGCTCGGAGTTTGAAAGATGCCATGGGAATGCCTACCAGATCATTTCCTGGAAGGAGATGAGTGGTGGTACCTCTTCTGGCCAGCTCATCCGCTATACAGTTGCCTTCAATATCCCTGTGACCAGGTACCCAAATAAGGCTGATACTGAAGTGCTGAGCCATCTCGTTAAGAGATCTGCGGCATTCAGTTAGCGACTTTGTGTTGTCGACATATGAGTTCAGTGCCTTTAGCGCGGCCTGACTATCTGAGAAGATAAATATCCGTTTGCCGTTTTGGGGCGTAGACGCTAGGCTTTTCACTGCACCGTGTATTGCCAGCATTTCTGCTTGGTACACGCTGCAGTGGTCGGGAAGACGAAAGGAGATCTCTAGTCCCAGGTCCGGTGAAAAGATACCTCCACCCACCTTCCCTTCAAGCTTAGAGCCATCGGTGAATATGTTCATGGCATTCCGCACAGTATGCGGTCGGTAATCCCATTCTTGTCTTGTGGGTATTTTCACCTCGTAGTTCCTAACGAACACGTTGCTTGGCGTGCAATAGTCAGTATGTAATGGTATGCTCACAGGTGCATGGGAGCCTAAAATTGTGGCGTGACCACATGTACCGCCCTTCCATACGTCGGTCTCCCTTAGTCGCAGAGCTGTAATCACAGCCATTTCTTTAGCCACCAGATCGAGTGGTGGAAGATTCAGCATCGTGTTGAGTGCTTCTGTCGGAGTGGAGCCGAGGGCCCCGGTTATGCAGAGTTCTGAACTCCTTTGGACTTTTTGTATCTGCTTGGGGTACGTGTTCTTGGTTAGTGCCGGCCACCAGACCAGCACACCGTACAGTAAAATTGGACGAACAATAGCTGTGTATATCCAGTGCACCACTTTGGGAGAGAACCCCCACGATATACCAATTGCTCTCTTGCAAGTAAACAACGCGCATGTTGCCTTTTTAACTCGTTCCGCTATATTGTCGCTCCAGAGTAGTTTCCTGTCTAGAATAACTCCTAGATATTTGACTTTGTCACTGAGTACTAAAGTTGTATTCCCAATTTTTGGTGGTATTAAGTTCGGTATTTTGTACCTCCTAGTGAAGAGGACAAGTTCGGCTTTCTCGGGGTTAACCTCCAAACCTGAAGCGTTCGCCCAGTCGCATACTTTAGTTAGAGCATTTTCCATTAAATAACGGAGACGCCAGACTTGGTCAACAAAATCGACAAAATTTTGGAAGCATTGAATGGGGTACAGAAGAAAAGCGAAGGCTCCATTAAGTGCTTCAAGTGCGGAAAACCTGGTCATATTGCACGTTATTGTGGATCTGGATCTGGCTTCAATAATTCCAATAATGCAAGCGGACGTAAGCGGAAGACTGAAGGAGATGAGCAAGATGAATACCCCATAGTTTCTGTGTCGCAGGTCAGAGGGAAAGCAGGTAATGTTACTATTAGAGGTTTCTTGGACGGAAAAGAGCGGTTACTCACTGTGGATACTGGCGCATCTCATTCCATCATTCGAAGTGACTTGGTCCATAAGAGAGTGCGACCATTACAGGATGCAAAGTTGCGGACCGTAACTGGTGAAAGCAAGCTGGTCCATGGAGAAGTGCGGTGCAAAGTTGTGATTGGGAATGTGACTACATACCACAACTTCTTAGTGGCAGATATTGTGGACGAAGTCATCATTGGCGTCGATTTCTTGGCTGTGAGAGACATTCACATGCACCTGAGAAATAGAGTTATGACTTACAATGGCCAAGAAGTACCTCTGATCTTTGGACACAACATTGAGTATTGCACCAAAGGAGTTTCATTAGAGGTGAAGCACAGGGACACTCGAAAGGCAAAGGTACCTCCTCAACCAATGGCTTTGATAGACAAATGCCTGCTTGAGAATATTCGGAGAAGTCAACAGGAAGATTCAGATCTGGCATGTGTGATCCGAGGGCTTGAGCGAAACAAACGACCAGCAAGAAAAGAAATGTCAGCGGCGAGTCCAGTTGCCAAGTCATATTGGGCACAATGGAACAATTTACGAATGGTATCCGGTTGTTTGCATCGAATATGGGAGAGTGAGGATGGTCAATGCGCTCGGAAGCTTATAGTTGTTCCAAGGAAGCGGGTGTCTGATGTTCTTAGCGAAATGCATAACGATCCAAGTGGAGGTCATCTAGGAGTCAAGAAGACCTTGGAGAGGATTAAGCAGACATTTTATTGGGTTGGTTACGGTCAGTCGGTAAAGGAGTGGATTGCCAAATGCGATGAGTGCATCAGAGCAAAGGTGCTGAGGTCCACGAGTCATGGTCGAAGGAGGCAGTGCAACTGAGGTGCACCGTTCGAGAGGATTGCCATGGATGTAGCTGGTCCATTCCCTACTAGCAAACTTGGGAACAAGTACGTATTAGTTGTTATGGTCTATTTCAGCAAATGGCCAGAAGTTTAACCGATTCCAAATCAAGAGGCAGAAACCATTGCAGAGGTGTTCACTAACAATTGGATAGCAAGGTTTGGTGTACCAATGGAGTTACATTCTGACCAAGGCAGGAATTTCGAATCAGTCGTATTCCAAGAAATGTGCAAGACATTGGGTATTCGGAAAACTCGAACAACTGCACTGCATCCTCAGTCAGATGGCATGGTGGAACGTTTCAATCGAACCTTAGAAGAGCACATTAGGAAAGTAGTGGATCGGGACGATCAGACTTAAGCGGGCTAACCACCTGCCAAGAAATGCCTCAAGAAAAAAACGAGCATATATTTCTTGTGCCTGGTCAAGAAATTTTGACGTTTACCAAAATTTCCATTTTTTTGCAAATTACTCTTATAAAAATGTATAAAACATGTGTAGCGCAATATGTACTCACCTTTGCTGTGGATCTGCACGTTTACCCAAAACGTATTCAACAAAGTGTGATTGAATTTGACGTTGCTCTCAATCGGAACCAGGGTATAATGTCAAACAGAAAAATATTTTAACCCAGTTGAAAATTTTTTTTCCGTTTATAAACTTTTAGGAAAAAATTTGTAAATTAACTTTTGTTTTAAATTTTCAATATTTATATTTTACCTTTACTTCAAATAAGCAATACGAAAGAATATTCGGTAGCAAATTTATTTGGTACTGAAAAAAATTTCGGTGCCAGTGAAGAACGGTTGGAATTCAATTGTTTTGTATGCTAAGGTAAGAAAACTGTAACCAAACATTTTTTACAAAAATCGCGGATGGTATAAGAGTAAATAATTGCTAATATTAAAGAAGAGAAAATGATACCCAATTTACATGTGGTGCACCATAAAGGATTAATTCCTTTGTTTACCCTCGTTTGACATTATAGCCCCTTACAAGAGAAAATATTTAACTGTCAATCACACTTTGTTGAATACATTTTGCGTTTACCTCAAGAAATATATACGAGCATATTTATTTCTTGAGGTAAACCGGCGTTGCCAACCATCGAAAATTGTAGTATTTTTATTATGAGCTGAGTATTGGCCATAGTGTACCAATACAAGTGTAAACTCTTCTGCATAGACGTCAAAATTCCAAAATGAGTTTAACACCTGTTCATCAGAGTTGTTTTTTTGGAAAAAGAGCATCATTTTGCGCCGAGTTGCATTCGATTTGGTATACAAAATTAGTAGTAGGTTGCATAAAAAAGTAGTTCGCTAAAACTTAGAAATTTGATTTTTTTAACATAAATAACAGCGAACTATATAAAATTATTAATTAGAATAACTCTTTCGAGTCTGCTCACTATTTTCTATTAAACAAATAACAAACAACTGCTAATAATTAGCTTCAAACCCCAAAATTTGGTATTTGTTTCCTTTAGGGGTCAACTCCTAATAAATTAGCTAGAATTATGGAAGATAGCTCAAAATACGGGTTTTGGCCTGAGGATCACGAATCCGGAAGCGCTTTTTAATTTTTTTGTGTCTGTGGAAAGTTATGGTCAAAAAACCGAAAATTGACCCGGGTTCGGTACCAAAATTGGGGCGGGTTCTCTTCAGAAGAGCAAAATATTAAAAAAGCGCTTCCGGATTCGTGATCCTGAGGCCAAACCCCGTATTTTGAGCTATCTTCCATAATTCTAGCTAATTTATTAGGAGTTGACCCCTAAAGGAAACAAATACCAAATTTTGGGGTTTGAAGCCTTCTTTGTGCTAAGATATGTATTTGATAGTAAATCTATCTAAAAACATCGTATATACATGTTTCCAAAAAAACGTTTGTTTTCATTTTCTGTCTAATTTCCCATTTCGAAGATGCTTACCTCAAAATTTTTCTGTAAAATTAATAAAATTTACTAGTTTTAAGTTTTTTTATTTTGTGTATTTTTTTTTCTTTGATATAAAGTATAAACTGAAAGATTCGTTTAAAAGTTGCCCTAGAAACTGGAGTGAAAAAGTTGTGCAACACAGCAACACTTTTGTGCAAACAAGAACTCTGTTTCATTGATATTCGGTGCTGCACACAACCCGATCACAACGAAAACAACAATAGCAACCCAGATTTTTGACATGGATGTGTGTTTTGACATTTGTGATTTGACGTGGAAGTGTGTTTTGACATTTCTGTCAAAGCTACAGTTCACACTTGTATTGATACACTATGGTATTGGCTCAAGAAAATTTAACGTGTGAAAACAGTTCTTGACCATTTCTTGAGCGTTTTTTTATATGGAGTTTGACATTTCTTGGCAGGTGAGTAGCCCGCTTTAGGTGGAGGGCAGTGTGGCGAATGTTCTCAAGAATCGCTCATCTCCCAACTCTAGCGCATTTCCATCACTAGCGTCACTACCACAACTACAGCTGTTTAGATACATGACGTGAGAGCGAGAGAGGGAGAGGCAGCTCGCGTATTTACGAATGTGGCACAAAGAGGAGATGACGATAGATAAACGCTTCGAGAACACTGTTGCACGAATAAACCAGAAATGTGTAGACATTTCTAGGTTGTGAAGCTGCTGTTTGCTAGGGTATATAAACCGCGCAAAGACAACACACATCAATCAGTTTATTTTGAAGTGTTGTACAGTGAAGTACTGAACAGTGAATTAACCCGCGATATTGTACTACGGTTTTTAGTACTGAATAAAGCGTACTATTTATTAAGCAGAATCTGAGTGTTTTATTTAACGTACAGTGATCGAACTCAGGGAAAATAGTCGGGTTAGGGTGTAAGGAGCAATACACTCGGGGTGACCCTGTCTGACATTTAGGCAGGACTACACCTCGCTACTACAACAACAACACTATCGCTCTGGCAGTATATGCGCCAAGACAAGTAACAACATTGGAGTACATTGCAAAGTACTCTGACTGTAGGTACTCCATGGAGTAGCAGAAACAAAGCGAAGGTTGGAGTAGGTGGTCCAGTCCTAGGACATCGCAATGTTAATTGGAGCACAATTTTTATATGAAAAAGGATTACATTTGGAGTACTCTGATGCTCCAGTTGGAGTACTCTTTGGATAGGAAATAGAGTACTCTCGATTTTTGCAGGGTTTGTTGTTTCTTTTCAAATGTATAGCGTCACTCATATTAATGTTTTTAGCCCCGAATTCTGTAAGCTGTCTTTTGTCCATAGTGTATCAATACAAGTGTGAACTGTAGCTTTGACAGAAATGTCAAAACACACTTCAACGTCAAATCACATAAAACACACATCCATGTCAAAAATCTGGGTCGCTATTGTTGTTTTCGTTGCGATCGGGTTGTGTGCAGCACCGAATATCAATGAAACAGTGTTCTTGTTTGCACAAAAGTGTTGCTGTGTTGCACAACTTTTTCACTCCAGTTTCTAGGGCAACTTTTAAGCGAATCTTTCAGTTTATATTTTATTATATCAAAGAAAAAAAAAGACACAAAATAAAAAAAACTAAAGGAAACTAATACCGAAAATGATAACAAACGTTTTTTTGGAAACATGTATATACGATGTTTTTAGATAGATTTACTATCAAATACATATCTTAGCAGAAAGAAGGCTTCAAACCCCGAAATTTGGTATTTGTTTCCTTTAGGGGTCAACTCCTGAAAAATTAGCTAGAATTATGGAAGATAGCTCAAAATACGGGGTTTGGCCTCAGGATCACGAATCCGGAAGCGCCTTTTTAATTTTTTGTTTTAGTGAAAAGTTATGGTCAAGAAACCGAAAAATGACCCTGGTCCGACACCAAAATTAGGGCGGAATCCATGGTATTTATGTGAGAAACACCTTTCTATAAAAAATAACCCTGGGCTACGCCATCCCAAGTCCGGACGTGTGACATAACCGTGGCTACCGCCACAGCGCGACTTTTTTTGCACGTGAAAACTTGAAACTTTGATTGCAAATATCAGAAGCAAAATATCAAAAAAGCGCTTCCGGATTCGTTATCCTGAGGCCGAACCCCGTCTTTTGAGCTATATCACATAATTTTAGCTAATTTATTAGCGGACTTGGGATGGCGTATCCCAGGGTTATTTTTTATAAGCGCTGCCGAAGGCCGCCAACTCAGAAAGGTGTTTCGCACATAAATACCATGGATTCCGCCCCAATTTTGGTATCGGACCCGGGTAATTTTTCGGTTTTTTGCCCATAACTTTTCACTAAAACAAAAAAAAAATGAAAAAGCGCTGGGGCCAAAACCCGTCCGTGAGCTATCTCCCATAATTTTAGCTAATTTATTAGCAGTTGACCCCTAAAGGAAACAAATACCCCCATATTTTATCTGTTTCTTACCTGGCAATGTTATATGGGTACAGTGCAAGTGGGCACCACATCCACTACAAGGCACATTAGACGGCCATATTTGAGGATCTGGCGTACCATATGGTGAATGCTGTTCACTTCCTTCTCTGTAACCTTCGAAGAATTCATACTCTTCCATCCAATTACTTGGAAAATTGCTACCCCCTTCAGTGTTGGT
Organism: Campiglossa producta; assembly: GCA_964058755.1. Classification (NCBI taxonomy): domain Eukaryota; kingdom Metazoa; phylum Arthropoda; class Insecta; order Diptera; family Tephritidae; genus Campiglossa; species Campiglossa producta. The sequence continues at coordinate 17,250 of CAXKVI010000466.1, read as the reverse complement.
ATCACAAACAATTTCTGGTTCATGTATTAAGGGCCGCTTCGAGAGTTCACGCATTTTTCGTTTCTCCTTCATAAATTGTTGATATTGATACGATTTAAAACGGCGATAAGTCATGTACTCGACTTGCTCTTCCATTTTTGTACTATATATAATGAGCGGATGGTGAGCATACTTTTCTTGTGCAAGCTTCCAATCATGTTGGCGTACACTTAGTTTGTTTCCTTCTTCGAAAACGTTGGCATTCGCATTTGATAAATTAGAACTGCAATAGCGAACATAACGCTTAACATAACTATTTGGAGCCAATTTAATTAGCTTTCGCAAGGATATCATGTCAAAATAGGACCGAATTTATATAAGTTCACAATGTTTGGATACAATTTGGCCGGTAAAGATCTCAAACAAAATCACACGTAAAATAATGTAGGAAACATAAACAAATCAGCTGTTGTGTTTAGTGTTGGGCAGCGCCTATTTAATCGAAACGTAGCGATGGCATAATGTAGTACATGCCCGTGCGCAGGTATTTTCTATAGGGGGTTTTGAACTTTTGGATGCTACGAAGGTTGTGACTTTTGACAGATTTTATGAAAAAATTCAATCGTTGAGAGCCAATAGAGGAGTTTGATTGATAGGATTACTATTGGAGTACTCCAATATCAAAAAATTTTAACACATAATAAAACGATTTTTGCAGTGTTTTACTGACTGCACTGTTTTACTGACCCCTTTTGTATACAGTAGCTGTACGCTTTTTTTTTGTATTAAACTATTTATATTTTTATCAGGATTTACGCTAAAAAACGATGTTGCCATACAATTGTGCAGCGAAAAACGACTCGAAATGGGAAAAAGTGTATTTGAGTGAAAATCATCAATTGCCAAAGGATGTCGTAATTTATATTTGTAACCTATTTATTGTGGTAAAAGTGAAAAATAAATTAAAAAGGAGGTTATAAAGGGAGAAGTAAATATTGATAGAACGGGGGAAAATTCTGACATTTGTCGCGGTGAATGTGGTAGCCAGAATTCACTCTAGCTTCTTAAACATAATTTAACGCAAAATTTTGAAATATAATAGAAGAAAGAGCACGTAAATTTGTTATTTCTTAATTTTATTTACTTTCGCCTATGAGTTTTCTATATCACACATCTAGATCTAAAGAGAGCTAACTCAAATATCTGAAATTTTGAAGCTATGCAACTACCACGGTCTTCAATATCCCCCGATCTATATATTCGATTAAATATGAAATTTTCTTCTCAAGTTTGTAATTTAGCAAATTTGGTTGGGTGCCAATTAATATTTGTTTTCGTCAGAGTAAAATGAGGTGTACAAATTTCCTATGGTGTACAACAATTTTCCATTTTGCTGTGCCAAAGGAAAAGGTAAATTTTGACAGTAGTAAATTTTGACATACGCAAAAAGCACGTGCAAAGGCAGATGTTCTGTGAATAAATTTAAATTTACGTGTTTTACATGCGTTTATATTGCATATTTTTTGCATTATATTATATTTTAGTGTTTAATAACGCACGTGAACATAAATTTATGTGAAACAAGTAAGGAAGTCAAAGTTCGGGTAAACCGAACATTAAATACCCAGCGATAGTTTTCATATGATTTTCGAAATTTTCCATTTCGGAAGTGGGTGTGGTTGGGAAGCGATTTCGTCCAATTACATCAGGTATACTCCCTATTATGCTAAATAGTATACCTCGTACCAGGTTCATCGTTCTACCGTAATCAGTTTAAAACTTACGACCAGTCGAATTTTCAAAAATGCCTTCCTTAAAAGTGGGCGGTGCCACGGAAAATCATAAGAAAATGACCAGGGGGGTTCACCTATAAAATTATATCATTTTAGCCGTTTCCGTTACCGAATTATGTCACCTGCAGGATATTTATCGACTTTTGCAGACGGGGAAAAACTTAAACTCTTAGGTTCCGCTAATAGGCACGTTATTGTTTGCAGATTTTTTAAGCTTTTCCAACCCAAGGGAAAAGTTTATTCGCAAATTTGTTAAAAAATAAAAAAATAAAAAAAGTGAATTTACGAATTATAAGTATTTATAGATTTAAAAAAAGTTAATTAAATTTAAAAAAATCCCCTCGCGCATCATAATCCGGACGCTTAACGCCTAGGCTCATGGTTCAATAATACAGGTTGAGGCAAAGGCGAACTCCCATGTATTTTGTTTTTGTAAATTTGTGCGCAGATTGTCAAAATAAATATTCGCCCTGCAGGCGAATTCTAGAAATCTCCATCCATCTCCATCTCGTAAATGCTAAAATGCTTAAGCAAATGAACTCTCAGAATTTTAGGAGATGACGCTTATTTGCGATTCTGATCCACAAGCCGCCTAGCTATGATAATAGTGCGTTATCTGCACCATAGATGGCACGCAGGCATCACTGCAAGATGTCAATTTAGGTGTGATCCTTTACAACTCAGAAAAAGCCAGAAGTAAACCGAAACGCCCGAAGTTACTAGCTACTAATCCCTTAAGGGTCAGTTACATACAACTTTATTTTGGCTTTACCTCGAACTTTGACTTTGACAGAAAAGTTCAGTATACGTATTTAAACGAAGCATGGCAAATTAAAGACCTCAAAGTTGAAGCAAGGTTAAAATTTGGCAAACTCTCAAATTTTGCTTGCTTTGCTTGCTTTGACAATCAGAAGCTGATGACTTTGCTTTAATTAAAGAATAAAATGTTGGAGAAAATAATAATTAATTCATTTTTCTCTATTAAATTAATAAATTAACTAAAACACTACGAATGCAAAGAAAAAAATAACGAAAACAAATGTATAAAAGAGAAGCGTCAAGGCGTTCATTGTAGCATACCTCTGAAGTTGGACGCAAAGTTTTGAGTTAGCAAATGTCAGGCGAGGTTAACAAAGCTTTATGTATTCGACCCTTCACTTTTCAGCGTCACTCTACTTTTTTAATTACGAAATAAATTCCATTTTCGGTAAAAAGATTTGTGTTTGTTTATTAAAGTCGGTTAAGAACAGATTTTAAATTGTTATATACACCTTAATTTAATTATTTATTGAGTTTTTCTCTATAAAATTGTTATACGGAAACAAGGAATGTTTTTTACTTATAACTTTTAAATGATAAATAATATTACTTTTGTGACTCCGGATTATTATTTCTAGGACTGAAACTCGACTTTTGATTCCTCTCCCGACTTTTTCCTACTTGTTTTTTGCAGTTTTAGTAGGATATAAAAAAATACAATTTCCAAAATTATGGGCAAATACATAATTAAATATCAATTTTTCTTATAAATTACACATATTTATTGTTTTTGAGTAATTTTAGGGCCTAAAACAACATAATTCTACCCTTTTTCCTATTTTTTTGGTTTTAGCAACAACTTTTTTTCGTCGCCAAAATTTGCCAGCTTTTGGAGAAAATTGGAGATTTTACGAGATGTATATTGGAACGATTTTCCGTCATCCCTTGTCAAATTTGGTTTTGTAACAAACTGGTTTCGGCGATCTGCCATCTTCAGTGTTTGATTTCGTTCTGACTTTGTGTCTATCCGTTGTCATGTATTTATAGTCTGGACGCTGTATGCGGTAATGTTAGTACTCGTGTATATGATTCGTGTGTTACGAATGTTTCCGAACAGGTACCTGTAATAAGGGTTGTTTTCACACTAGTTAATTCGCTTGTCGCTGCTAGGTCAGGTACGTGTGTGTTTAAAGGTTGCTTACTGACGCTCGTTAGTCAGGTAGAAGTCGGTGATTTTCGTCTTTTGATTGGGTTTGTGTGTTCGCTCGTTTATTGTTACTCGTTTGGTTATTGTACCTGCGGTATTGTTCGGTTTTTTGTAAATTAATTTTAGCGGTTCAAATATTGCGTCAGAGATGGTTTTTGTTTGTTCGTTTATTATTCTCCCGTCAAATGTCTTTAGTTTGTATATTTCCATGTTTTCCAGCACATTTAAGCGTCGGCCTTTTCTTTGTATGTGAAGTGTTTTGGCTGTGTTTTTGATGTTGGCCGAGGAGCATTTGTTTTCGAACATGTGATTTGCATAGTTTGATTCTGGTGTAATGGTGGGTTTCCGTGCTTTCTTGTTGTAGTCCCTGACGTGCTCTCGAAATCGCGTACTTATTTTTCGTCCTGTTTGCCCTATGTAGCTGTGCTGGCACTCGCAGGTAAGCTTGTAAATTCCACTTTCGCTAAACGGCTCTTCCGAGTTAGTGTTGGTTCTTAGGTTTTGTCCTAAGTTGTTCGATGTTCTGAACGCTGTGTTGATGTTGTGTTTCTTGAAAAAATTTGCCAATTTGTATGTCGTGTTTCCAGTGTATGTCATCGCCGTTCACATCTTGGATTTCTCTTCTGGGTTGTCTCTTTTTTGCGATCCATGTTTCCTTCGGAGTTTGTCCACTAGGGCTTTTTTGTATCCGTTGCTTGTTGCTATGCTGTATATGGTGGTAAGCTCCTTCCTGTATGATTCGTGGGTAGGGGTGTTCTTTGAAGTCTGTCCACTAGGTGCCTTACCCTGCAAAAATCGTTGGATTATGTGTTCCAATTTTCTGATAGTGGAGTACTCCAATAGTAATCCTTTGTATACATAATCGGACCACCTTCAGCTTTTTGAAAGCCGATCATTGCTCCTGCCTTATCGACGAAAATCACGACACTATCGCTCTGACAATATATACTCCAAGGAGTAACAACATTGGAGTACATTGCAAAGTACTCTGACAGTAGGTACTCCATGGAGTAGCAGAAACAAAGCGAAGGTTGGAGTAGGTGGTCCAGTCCTAGGACATCGCAATGTTAATTGGAGCACAATTTGTATATGAAAAAGGATTACATTTGGAGTACTCTGATGCTCCAATTGGAGTACTCTTTGGATAGGAAATAGAGTACTCTCGATTTTTGCAGGGTAATGCTGCATTCTTGTGCTGTTGAGGATGGTTTGATGTAGAGTGAATTATGGTGTCCGTAGTTGTTGGTTTTCTGTAGATGTCGTAGTTAAACTTGTTTGTTAGTCGGTCAATTCTTATCGTTAGGTCCAGGTAATTCAGTTCTCCGTCCTTCTCGGTTTCCATAGTGAATTTTATGTTTTCATGCTGTTTGTTTAAGAATTCTAGTATTCGTTCTTCATTGTTGGTATTCAATACGCAGATGATGTCGTCGACGTACCTTGCGTAAAAAGTCACTCCTAGGTTTGTGTTTAGTTCCTGAATGTATTTTGTCTCCAAGTTCTGCATGAATGCCTCCATGAGAATTGATGATGTTGGGTTACCCATTCCTAGTCCGTTCGTTTGTGTATATATTTTATTGTTGAATTTGAAGTAATTTTGCTGTAGAGTTGTTCTTAGTGTGTTGGTAATTTGTGCTGTTTTGACCTTATCTTTTGTTTTGTCAAGTATTGTTTTGTGTATTATATCCAGTGTCTCTGACAGTGGTATAGAAGGGTACAAGTCTTTTATGTCAAATGAGACGATTGTGCTGTTCTCTGCGAGTTTTACGGTTTCAAGTTTTTCTATTAGTTCGGTTGTATTCTTTATTGTATGTTCATGGTCTAGTTCAAGTGTGTCGCTGCCCGGCGCTGCCTTGAAATTGATAATTGGCCGCATGGGCGTGTCTTGCTTATGTATTTTTGGTAGCGCTATTAGTGGGGGAGTCGATGGGTTCATTTGTGTCAGAGTACATCCCGTCCTTTCGTCTATTATTTTTGTGGCATTTTTTATAGCCCCTTTGATTTCGGTCTGGTATTTATCGGTGGGGTTCTCGTTAATTACGCGGCATTTCATATCTTTGATTAGTCTTTCGGTCTTTGTTATGTATTCATCTTTGTCCATGAGCACTGTTGTGTTTCCTTTGTCGGCCTGTCGGAAAAACACAAAATCAAATCAACTCATTTTACGAGATGGCTAAAATTGTAGAATCGCAAATTTAGCTTAGTAGCTGTCAAAAACCTGATCTACGTTATCTGATTCATTTTGCGTTCATCGCTTAAATATGCCAAAAAATGAAGCAAAGATGGAGATTTATAGCGATTTTCTTTCACTGTAATCGCAAAAGTTGCTAAAATTTGGCAAAATGAATTTAGAGATTTTAGGAGATGGAAATTAAGCATTAGCGAAAACTGGAATTCATATACTGGACAAAATCCAAATTCGCCTTCGGCTCGTTTGGTGAATTGCATGTGTATCTTCAGTGCTCGTCGAAGGAACACTGATGCTATTGGCAGTAATCTTGGGTACTTTCCACCAAATATTATGTAAATCATTTTTGTTTTCTGAATTTTTCCCGTAAAAATTGAAAATAAAAGTTATCTCATTAGAAAAAAACGGGTTGACTTTCGCACAGTGCGCTATGCTTTGGAAAAAAGGAAACATGTCAAGATAAAAAAGTGCGTCGAAGTTGTTTACATAAACAAATTGTGGATTAAGCCCCCGGTCTCTTATAGGAAAGTGTAACTTTTGATAGAATTGAGATATTTTATTTCTGTTTTCAGATTCTTAATTAAGACGTAAATGCGCGTCTTTGGGTACTTCATTTGATATATTTTATCCGATTTTCCGTAGGTACCCATATACATATACATATGTACACACTAAAATAAAAATTTCCTTTAGTTTCTACTTTCACAGTTGAGATGTGTAGGACCTCCTCTACCATGCCCCCAAAGTAATTTTTCCCAAAGCGTGGTGCACTCTCAGAAAGTTTCCCCCTGCTGATAACTACTAATTCGTTTCAACGAACTCAGAAAAGAAAGTGAACCAAAGTTATTACTGATTTGTTTCAACGAACACAACTAAATTAGAATTCGCCTTGAGTTTGACAATATGCCCATTTTTGTAAATAAAAAAAGTTTTAGTTCGTCTTGTTGATAACTCAACCTGTATAATTGAACCATACATCGACATCTATAGGGTGAGTGTCAAATGCGTTACTTAAAATTTATGCAATTTTTGTATTCACCACACCTTAAAATGAGCGAGAGAGAGACTATGGTAGATTTCTTGTGACTTTCTATTATAGAATACCGGAATCATCTCAAGTCACACAAATGTTATCTTATGAAATATCTCAAATTTAGTGACTTGATATGAGACAAAATTACAGAATACTAGGGTAACCTACCTTATCCCGCCGTTTGCCGAAATGGTGTGAAAACTGCAAAATTTCCAAATTTTAGTTTAAATATACCCAATTTTATCTTCTTCCGGTTGGCATCATAGGAAAATGTTATAAAAAATGTGGATTTTGACAGCACTCTCAGAGGGAGAAGTCGCTCATCAATTGATCTATGCCCTTGTCCTCACCCTCGAACCACGACTGTTCGCAAAAAACCATGCTACAAGCAAGGTTAAAGCGAGGCATACACGACCAACATGCGCGCGTGCATTTTGTCCAAAATGTTGTCCCACGTCGGCCACACGCGTGCGAGCGGCACGCGAACATCATTGTGAAGTTTTTTTTGAAGAGTGAATATGTCTAACTTACTCCATAAAAAAAGTTAGAGCAGAAATTTGTGATCTGGATTACTCTAGTTTTGTTTTGAGCGTAGTCATGAAACAAAAGATAGAGCAACCTAGAGCAAGAAAAGTGTTCGTTAAACACAATTTTGTGAAATATCTCAATCTGGCGTAAGCTAGAGCAGCCCAATAAACAAACCTAATATTTGCTACTCTAATTTTTTCTTCAAGTGACAGTCATCTATGACAATAATATCAGCATATCTTGTAGGGTAATTTCCAGACCGTTTTCGGCAAGGCAAATTCATTACAGGTGGCATGAAAATCTCCAGTCCCTGGGACTGGATTCTCTAAGAGCGTAGAAATTGAAAGTGTACACTAATTCAAAACTCATTTGCAACGAAAGTTTACACATGAGATTTTCATGCGATTCTGTAAACTATTGTAACTATTGTATATTGGGTATTGTAAAATTGCATGCAACAAAGTTGGCAGCCAGCTGACTTTTGATCAACTCAATATTCAACTTATGTACGTCTGTTTACGAACAGGCATTCGTCAACTTTTGTCAGATTTTGTTGACAAATTTTGTAATAAAAAAAATATATAAATTAATTTTTAATTTTTTTAGGCGATTTTTACGCAAGAGCAGAGCAAACCCTGTGCGTTTATACCATCCAATCAGACAAGTTCGTAAGGTGCGTCGTTAGGACTCACGGCGCAGGGCACTCACTCACCTAGGGTGTTCCCTTAGTACACATTCCCTTATTGGATTCCGGAGACTCCGTACTGACTCCTCGCTCCCATTAGCACTCCTTCGAAAGAGCTTTTCGTTTCTTTTGGAAGCATTGCATTGCCTAGAAAAAGTTGCCATACAAGGAAACGAGCAGTTACAATAGGGTTGGACCAAAGTGAAATTAACTTAAGAAGAGTAAACTCCGAGGGGCAGTCGAATAAGTGATTATAACCACTGTAACACTATAGTGTCGCACCTTTAGCCTCATTCTGGAAAAGTAGTTTCATTTTTACTACCAGGGGTAGGTAACATGGCATAGAAGGTTTCACTGGTGATAAATCGCTACGACAGTCGGGACGTACTGCAAGGGAGTATCGGGGAGCCTATAGGATGATTTGCACGGCTCGATTTTTCTAACCTTTTTTTCAATCGACCGTGTAAACACCCATTCGATCGATCTTCATCTTGTATTTAAGGGTTGGACACAAGTGGTTCGAAAAAAATCGACCAGTAAATCGACCCGTGTAAATGAGCCTTATCGGATTGATTTCCGGCCAAGAACGGTTAGGCTACGCTCACATTTCAACCGACTTCTTCATCCGACCTCATCAGAAAAATTCGAGCTCGTTCTATTTTATCGGGCGGCCAAAGTTTGTTTACATTCTGATAAAATCGGATGAAATCGCAGAGCTCATTTAAAACACATGTGTGTGGATGTGTGATTGCTGCCGGACGGCCGAAGTCGGTTGCAATGTGAGCCTAGCCTTAATTCGACAACACTTGCCAAAACCTTGGGCACAGTTTTTGTCGTTGCAATAACAACAACAGGGTTTTTGCGGCTAGGGCCATTCGAGATCAAAGCACCATCGATGTAGATTTCTATCTCCCTGTTTGCTTGCGGTCGTGAATAAGTTGGAGAGGATTTTGTCGAGGTATTATCAGGCTTCTTGTGGCTAAAATCCCAAAAGAGTCGGGAGATAACTACATATTTATTCTGTTATTGTGAAAAAATCAAAACATTTCTTTTTATAGTTTTGTTTAATTTGACGTAAACAACCGTCGAATAGTTTGCAAAAAAATGTATACATGTAAACGGGTTGTCAATTCAATTTGGAATCAACGGCACATGCGACGAAAATTGATTCCAATATTGAACAATGTAAACAGCCCTTTACCAAAGAGAATATATCAACAAGAGCCACCACTCGTTATGAAAGCAACGAACAAGATGGATGCCGTTTTCTTTCAGGGTTTCGGTAATTTCGATATAAATATGTTATTGTCTAATCAAAACAAAATGTGTAAAAGAAAATATACGCGAAGTGAAATAACACACGAATCGAAACAAAAATTTACCAGCTGTCGAATTTACAAAACTGAGGATAACAAAATTACCGAAACCCTGAAAGAAAACGGCATCCATCTTTTTCTTTGCATTTATAACGAGTGACGGCTCTTGTTGATATATTCTCTTTGCCTTTACACCAAAACTCACTGAAAAAAGTCAGTGAAAATTTTTGAAATTGTGGTGATAAACTCATTTTGGAATTTTGACGTCTAGCTCAAACAGAATCAGTCCGCCAATACGTGAGTTGCGTGACGTACGTATCTGGCGTTAAGCTTTCGGCAGAATCAGTCCGCCAATACGTCAGCTGCGTCACGTACGTCAATTTTAGAGCAATTTCTACTTTGACGTATCCGTCTTATCTGGCGTTACGCATACAAACATCCGCAGTCTACTTTGCTGTCAGTTATTTCGACGTACGTGACGTACGTCACGGATTGATTCTGCTGAACGCTTTACGCATACAAACACCCGCTGTCTACTTTGTTGTCAGTTGTTTCGATGTACTGACCGACTGATTCTGCTGAACGATTTAGGCTACGCTCACATTACAACCGACTTTTGTCGTCTGGCAGCAAATACACATTCGCACACATGTGTCTTAAATGAGCTACTCGATTTCATCCGAGTAAACAAACTTTGGCCGCCCGATAAAATAGAACGCGCTCGAATTTCCCTGATGATGTCGGATGAAGAAGTTGGTTGTTGTATGAGCGTAGCCTTACACTTGTACTGATCCACAATGGGAGTGGTATACCCGTGGCTGCCGGCACGGACTTTTTTATTATTTTTTCGGACTAGGTTAGGTTAGGTGCAAGTGGCTGCCGCAGAGGCACACCTAGGCCAGTATTAAAAGGCCCGTTGTGATACCACCAACACTAGGAAAGTCAGTTCCGGGACCCTGCCAAATGGAAAATCCCGGTATTAACGGAATTCTCCACATAGCAGAATCCCGGGACTGACTTTCCTATACCGACACCGTTACTCCTCCTCGAACCATTTAGATGACTTGATGAAGGCCATCAGGTCCTTTATGTCCAGCTCCGTGACCTGGCGTAGGCTGACCAGGAAGGGAACTCCCAAAGAGCGCATTCTCGCGCCACTTAAATCCGGGCAGTTGCAGATGAGGTGCTCCACCGTTTCCTCCTCCTCATCATCCTTACAACTCCTACAGCATCGTCGGTAGGGCTCACCAAGTCGTTCTGCGTGCCTACCAATGAGGCAGTGCCCAGTTAATACGCCTATTAATATGGAGATTTCTCTTCTCCTTAGGGCATAAGTTTGTCTTGATCTTTTATGATCACATTTCGGCCAGGTTTCTTTGGATATCCGGCATCCTGGAGATTGCAGCCATCTTTCGTTGGCTTGGCGGAGTGTGTACTCCTTCAGCATAAGCTTGCATGTGGCAAACGGCATACCTAAGCGCTCTTTATCGCGAAGAACCTGCTTGGTCGTGCCCTGCCTCGCAAGTTCGTCTGCCTTACAATTTCCCTCAATGTCCCTCTGCCTCGGGACCCATGTGAGGTTACCGCGATTCTGTTGGGCCATCTCTTGTAGAGATCGACGACAGCTGAGCGTCAGTTCAGAGTTGAACGAGTAAGAGCCAAGGGATTTGATGACCGCCTGGCTGTCGCTGAATATAAAAATGTCCTGTCTGATAGTGTGTTGGCCTATCCAAGCCGCGGCGTCCATGATTGCTGAAACTTCAGCCTGGAAGACACTGCAGTGATCAAGTAGTCTGAAGGAGAGCTCAAGGTTCAGATCCTTTGAATAAACCTCTCCCCCAACTCTGCCGTCTATTTTCGAGCCATCAGTAAAAATGGAAGTGCCGCCATGAGTGACGGGACTCCGATCCGTGCTCTCCCATTCTTCCCTGCTGGGAATGTTGATTTTAAAACCGCTATCTCCGACTGTTGTGGTCGCACAGCGATCTGTGCTCAGCGGAAGAAAGCTATAGGATCCCAAAATACAGGCGTGTCCAGTAGTGCTTGCGCCCCAGCCGGACGTTTCCCTTAGACGCAGAGCCGATGCTGCTGCTACTCTGTGCCCTTCCAGATCGAGTGGCAAAATGCCAAGAATGGCCTGGAGTGCTTCCCCTGCAAAAATCGAGAGTACTCTATTTCCTATCCCAAGAGTACTCCAATTGGAGCATCAGACTACTCCAAATGTAACCCTTTTTCATATAAAAATTGTGCTCCTATTAACATTGCGATGTCCTAGGACTGGACCACCTACTCCAACCTTCGCTTTGCTTCTGCTACTCCATGGAGTACCTACAGTCAGAGTACTTTGCATTGTACTCCAATGTTGTTACTTCTTGGAGTATATACTGTCAGAGCGATAGTGTCGTGATTTTCGTCGATAAGGCAGGAGCAATGATCGGCTTTCAAAAAGCTGAAGGTGGTCCGATGAGGTATACAAAGGATTACTATTGGAGTACTCCAATATCAAAAAATTGGAACACATAATCCAACGATTTTTGCAGGGTCATTGGGCCAAAGAGAATATATCAACAAGAGCCACCACTCGTTATGAAAGCAACGAACAAGATGGATGCCGTTTTCTTTCAGGGTTTCGGTAATTTCGATATAAATATGTTATTGTCTAACCAAAACAAAATGTCTAAAAGAAAATAGACGAGAACTGAATTAACACAAGAGTCGAAACAAAAATTTACCAGCTGTCGAATTTACAAAACTGAGGAAAACAAAATTACCGAAACCCTGAAATAAAACGGCATCCATCTTTTACCTTGCATTTATAACGAGTGACGGCTCTTGTTGATATATTCTCTTTGATTGGGCGTTGTTCTTAACGCACCGCTTATACAGATCATGCAAGATCTGTGTACTTTACCTAGCAGATTGAGGTTTGTTGCCTTAGTCAGCGCAGGCCAACTATACCACAACTCAATAGAGCATGATTGGTCGAATGATTGCAGTGTAGATCCATTTGCATATTTTGGGGCTGAGCCATGTTTTTGGTAAAATTTTTTTAAATTGAGTGAAAGGAAGTCTCTCTGAACGTTAATGCCAAGTTTCGTTGGAAAATTCGCAGTGGTTTGGCAAAAACAACTAAATAGGGTATTATTGTAAAGCCGACTTTCGATAATTCGAAAAGTTCCGGTAATTTCCCAGGATTTTGGTTAGCAGGGGAATAACTACAAAAATCTATTTCTTGTAGAATTGCCAAAGAGGATATATCAACAAGAGCCACCACTCGTTATGAAAGCAACGAAAAAGATGGATGCCGTTTTCTTTCAGGGTTTCGGTAATTTCGATATAAATATGTTATTGTCTAATCAAAACAAAATGTGTAAAAGAAACTAGACGAGAAATGAAATAACACAAGAGTCGAAACAAAAATTTACCAGCTGTCGATATATTCTCTTTGGAATTGCCCAGTTTTGACATGGAGCGGTACTCCGCGCTGGTAGCGCTGAATTTTTACAACCCTGGCAGGGCTACCTTGCATGACTGGCTGAATGCGCGGCTAAACCCTGCTGAATTGTGCTGAATAATTTTTTTTAAGTTGTAGTTGATTTGATTCGAAATGGCATTTTTCTGACTTGCTTTTAAGGAATAAATATACAATTTTTGCGCGCAATAGATCAACATTGATTAATAAAATACTAATTAATTGAAAGCTAACGAGCTATATCGATATATATATATATTAGAAGTGCCCAAAGAAGACGTTTGCAGTCTAAAAAACGGATAGCGTAAAAAAAGAAAAAAAAATGCCGCGCACTAAAGTTTCTAAATCCACTAAACGTTTCCGTGAAACTTCGAGCTGCGAAGAAAAATTGCGTGAATTCGAAGCGTCTTGTGATGGCTATATGTACACATTGGAAAAGGAAGCCCGATTAAAAATCAAAGCCATTGAAGAGAAATTATATGTTTTGTTAATGGGTACAAATTCGAATCTTTTGCAAATTGTAATGGGTGATCTACTGGCGTTGGTATGTACAATAAATTGTTAAAGGTACAACACTCCAATTCATATACACACATATGTTTGTATACATTTTACAGAATTTGACAAACCTCGACGATTGCAAGAAATTCGCAAACACTTTGGCCGTCAACAATAGCGGTGGACTTAAACCTACATCAAGCAGACTAAACCCAAATGATGAAGGTAAGTTACTCTTAATTTGGTCAATTAAACGAAAAGTATATATGCATATTAGGGCGAGTCGATTTGTATGGAGCCAAGAATAGCGCCCAAGTAAGATCTTTGTCGAAGGAAGTATACCTCTAAAACGAATTCTGATGTCCCGACTTTTGACTATCAGCGTAAAAGTTTGAAAAGGTCATTCAGAGTGCGCAAATGAATGATCTTCGCAAACATGCCAGTGACACACCCCCTGAAACTCTCTTTGGAGTTCTTCCTACAAACATTTCACAACATCTCAAATTTTGGCACTTAACAAAAAAATTGCAAAATGACTATAGTTTTTCTTTTTTAAGCCATTTCGTTAATTTTTTTTTTATATTTGGACTCGGTTGGGCACTCTTTAAGTGCGTGCGATTTTTCAAACTTTTGACGATCAAAATCAAAAATTAAAATACCGACAGCATAATTCATTTTAGAGGTATGCTTCCTTCGGCAAAGTAGCAATCTTGATCCCTACAACACGATTTTGAAATTGCCCTTACAATGTATACATACTTCATATTATTTTGCGGTGGTGGGAACATCTTATAAATTTTCATTTCTTATTTCCTACGCTTTAAACTTGGCTGCAATCACTCAAAAATCATGCACATTTAAAACTAATAAAATAAAAAAAACGCTCATCACTTAACTCCCATACGTTTTATTAAAACTAAAACAAACAAAACCATGCAAAACACAAATTGGTAAAAGGTTACCTTACAGAGGATAGTTCAAATGGTGGCAGTTCAATTGGTGTTTCCACATCAATTCTAACTGCATACAGTCAATCGAGTGTAAAACATCAAACGCAACGTGGCCGCACTCCAGGACCACTCAGCTCAGCTCGAGCAAGGCGCCCACGGCGCAGTCGCTCAGTTAACGATGATTTGGTGCGAGTTTCAACTGTAAAATCTACAACAAGCTCTTCTGCTGTTATGGACACTCATGCGTCGCGTAGCAAAATGCGCACCCCAACAGCATCACGTTCAAAGGCATTTAGTGCTGATCGCTCATCACAAATCACTGGCCAGCAATGCTCTGCTTCAACATACCCACAATCTCCGGCAGCAGCATTTCTACGTTGGCCTAAGCCAGGTGAAGTAGTACTTTCTAAATGCGGCAGTCCAGTTGTAGCACAAGTGTAAGTAGCCTGCCCTATTTGAATTAATTTTGGTTATTATTTTCTATTTTTTTTTTTTCTACAGAATGCCAGATAAATATGCAAATGTGAATATTCCAACACGGAATGGAGTTTTTTCTTTACGTCCGAAGAAATTGGAGGACTTGAAATCCGATATAATTGATGCAATCGATCAAGATACGTTGAATCAAATAAAAACTTTGCACGATAATTTAAATTTGATTATGAAATTAGCAGATAACAACTCGACTTCAAAATAAGATTGCCTATTATGCGTCCCTTTTTTAATTCTTATATTAAAATCTTTCTTTAAATATTGAATTTATACAACATTTAAATTATGGATTATTACATATTACTTTTTCCTTTTATAGTAAACTGAATATAAAAATATTGTAAGGTGTATGAACATTTTGATACAAGAAACTTAGAATTCATTTGAAATCATTAAAACACAGAAGGATGTTTCCTTGATAAGGAAATTGTGTCGAACTTTCAATAAAAAAAAAAAACTTTTTGTAGCATATTGTTATGGTACGAATCAATGATATCGTTGTGAGTAAAATAACTTTTGTAATCATTCAAGTATGTATTTAGAGTTGTCGGTTTATGTATTCTTCTTAAAATCAATAAAAATGTATGCAAATTTATTTGTTTGGCTTCTACTTCTATTTGCTACTTCTTCGAGTTAAATTTTATGGTCTACCCCTGCAAAAAAGCCAAATACTCTAATCAATACTCTGTAAAATATTCCACTGCCAGAGTAGGTACTTCAATTGAACTGAAATTGGACTATTAATTTTATACAAAAAAGGTGGTCCAATTAACATGCCGATGTTCTAGGATTAGATCACCTACCAACAAACCATGAAGTTAGATTTCGAACGGAGGTACTATAAAGAACTAGGGGTGTAAGAGTAGGTCGCCTCCCCGTTCGTGCACCCTGGGTAACGCTAAATGACCCGCATGACCTACACTGCAAGTTTCTACATATTGCCGGTTCTACGAGAACGGTACCAGTACTTGTGCTGTACCCATCGTGCCGAAACGACCCGGGCCGTTTTTTTATATCGACCCGGCCAAGAGCAATACACTAGGGGTGACCCTGTCAGGGCTAAACCTTGTTACAACAACGACAAGCCCCATTCTCCAATGTCTAACGTGAAACACTGGAGAAACATAGCGTTCTTCAACAAAATGGAACATAGTTCTCAAATCGATGAAAACCATAGTCCTCTGGTTGAATTCTAGAGTAATCTAGTTGGACTTTTTTGGAAAATACTCTTTGTGTGGGTAATCCATGCAGTACTCCTAGTTGGATTAGGTGGTCCAATCCTAGGACATAGCCATGTTAATTGGAGCACCTTTTGTACATATGGAATTGGATTTTCTTTGAAGTATGGGTACTACAACGTTTTTTACAGCGATAGTTCGCAGTGACCACGGACCGTGCTTAGTGCCGTTTCACGTATTGCCGGTACTGCGAGAACGGTATTTGTACCTGTACAATACCCTTCGTACCGAAACGACCCGGGTTGTTTTTTTTTTTATAATGACTCGGCCAAGAGCAATACATTTCGAAGTGACCCTGTCTAACGCGTCACGATTCCCTCACCTATTGTCATCCCCGGAACAGCCCCTTGCAGCACGGCTGCTCCTTATTCTCTTGATCCGGGCTGGCATTGAGCCAAATCCTGGCCCAAGAGAATGGTTCTGCTGCGTTTGTCGGAAGAAAATATATACAAGACGATCACACTCAGTACAGTGTGCATCATACAAAGGTTGGTTGCACAAATCTAGTTGCTCCGGACTAGATCCAAAAACAAAACACATCGGCCCATTAGTTTCTATAAAAATTTTGTGGCGCCCTGCTGTTCACGTCCTAGGACGTCCCGAGGCAAGCGACGCTCATATGTTGCTTTATCGCCCTCCAATAATAATCAAGTCTCCACGACCTGCAATAATTATATTGCCCAGCAGAATATATGTGTTCCCGGCTGTAGCTTACTTTCTAGTGCATCAACAGCACAAGCACCCACTCATGGCTACTTTCTTCGTAGCACATCAGTTGATGCTTGTAGCACTACTGAGCTTCAGCCCCCGTCTCTAAACTCTTTAATAACTTCTTCCGGCACTAGCACGAATGAAAGTCAAGTCCATCAACTTCTGGTCCCTCACTCTTCGTGCACTGTATGTCGGCACAGGATATATGCGTCTGTGGCATCGGTCAAGTGCAACTCCTGCCTGGGCCTGTGTCACCTACGCATATGTTCTGGGCTCGCAAACAGAAATCTCTGGACTGATGTGTTTGTCGCGCCTTGCTGTCGAGTTGTGCAGTCCTCAACGCCGACGGATGTACACTCATCTAATAGTGAACGAATTCCGCCGGTTTCAGGACTGCAACGGAG